>JAUTDX010002939.1:0-55315 GCA_030844895.1 Ambrosia x helenae
ACAATAACTTAACTTAAAAACTTCAATGAATTAATATCTCAATACAACGAAAATAAAAGGGGAAAAGTGGAAAACAATACTTGTGTGCAACAAAAAGAATTTTGAGAGTTGAAATAATTTGAAAGGAAAATCTTCAATGGATTGAAAACATGTTTGAGTCTGGCTCATGTTAGTATTGTGGTTTAGAGCATTCGGGTGCCATTTGTCCACTAAAACGCTTGAAATCCGTGCAGTAGTCGATAGATCATGTAGTTATCTCTTACCCACTTGAGTTGACCTGCTGGCTGAAGCTCAATTGCTTGTAAACAGGAGATGTCCACCAGTTGGCCTGAATGGGAAGGACACACTGGCTAATGCTAACGGCCCGTTCCATTTGCAAGCTCTGGCTCTGAAGCTACGGTAGTTAGCCACAAACGGTGCAGATGTCAGTCGATTTTGACTAGCCCACCTCTGTAGCCCAGTTATCAGCATTCCACAAACTGGAGTACACTCGCATGCCTTGTTGGTTAGGGTAGGCAATCCCTTCATTCTCATAGTTTCTGAAAACTCAAATTGGCACGCTATCAACATACCATCTGCATTACATTAATCAACAAGTAGTTAATACATATAAGCAAACAACCGTTTGACATGAAGACAAATTAACGGTTCTTAATTAGTTGAGCTCAGTTTACTAACACAACTTCAGTTGGATTCCAGTGAAATGTGTAGTTGTGATAGTTTGCGGTCGGATCAAACCATAACTTGAACTGCTGCTCTCTGTTACCTTGACCTTGGGTGTAAATATTGTGTGCACCGTGTAAGGCTCTCCTGTCGAGTTCCCCAAGAACTCAAAGTCGATCTCATCATGTTTTGTGCCCGTAGAAGATAACTATCACAATCCAACATAAGAATACATATATAAAGTTCTCATTGTTAGTATAATATATATATATATGACTATATTGTACTTACATAATATGCTGTAACAGTTCCAGCTGAGTTCCCTGGAACCAACTTGATTAACATTTCAATGCTTCCAAACAAGAAGGCCCTCTTGATTGGATGCAGATCCTAAAAACAAAAATGAAGTTCCCTATAAATATTATTTTATAACAATGAAGCAAAGTTACTTATCTTCGCTCTATAGCGAAATCAAAGATTAAGTCTCTATACCGGAAGTTTGGTCCAAAACAAGGCGAGCGTCGTCGCCATTGCCAAGAATGGAAGAATGGTGAGCACCCCAATTGAAATACATGCTTTTTCGGAAGTTTGCATTAACCATTGATGATTGGAATGCTAATACAAACACAAAAACCGCCATGAACAAAGCTCGATAGCCCGCCATGTTCAAAATTATGAGCAATTCTCTATAGCTTGTTTAGTGTGTAATCTAGTTATGAATGTTGTTTGTATTCGTTCTTAATGCCTTCCTTATATATATATAGCATGTGTCCAGCAAATATATTAATGTAGCTGACCATGTATGTGATGTTGTGTCCCATTATATTATACTTATTATTCTTTGACTTTGTTTAATATATAAACCTGGATTTTGACAATATTATGTTGTAGTTGTATGTTTTCTCTTTGTTTACAATATTTAATTGTGAGTGTATGCGATCACAACGGTTTTTATTTACAAATCTACAAGCTGTATAAAGTTGGAATAGAATTGAGTGGTGGTGGTGCACGATGGCTCATGGTTCACCTATGGTTTCTTTTAAGACGTGCATCCCATAGAAAATTATTATGTCAATAAACATATAACTTTTATTATGTCAATATAAACTTATATTTTATGAAAAAAGTCATATATATGATGAACTTCTGAAAAAAGATATACGAACTACCATTTGCGCGTAGCAAATAAGATATTTTATTGTGAGAGAGGCTAACGTACAAAGTTTCTTAACATACAAAGTGTAAGAAGCATTCTCAGCCATTAGATTTAGGCGGTGGCAAGATGGTAATTAACAATCCTAATCATATTTGGGTTAATCTAACCAAGGGTAAATTAGGGAAAAACACGTTTAAATTTCTGTGAAATCATAACAACAGACATAATCGATGCAAAAAATTTCATCGATTGAACCTGATTTTTCATCGTTTTCAACTCGATTAAACGTTCAGAATGATTAAACAATTCGATTACAAACAAAATCAAAACGTATTTGCAAAAAAAATAGAAAAAAAACAGAGTATGATAATTCAATTGATAAAATTAGTCGAATCATATTAAAAAATCACTATCAACGCATGTATTATTCACAGAAAACGAACGATGTTGATAATAGAAGAAGAATTAAAGGAAAAAAATGGCTTTCAATAAAGTTTCAGACAATGAAGATCAGAAACTGTTAAACAGAAAAGCATAAAACGCACTTGGTTTTTTTATAAAACGCATTTGGTTTTTTAAACACTATTTAAACTAGTTTTTACAAAACGCACTTGGTTTTTTATAAAACGCACTTGGTTTTTGTAAAACGCACTTGGTTTTTGTAAAACGCACTTGGTTTTTGTAAAACGCACTTAGTTTTTGTAAAACGCACTTGGTTTTTGTAAAACGCATTTGGTTTTTGAATAAAGGTGTATTTTACAAAGGTGAATAAAGGTGCGTCCAAAGTCAATTTATGTTGACATTGTTACTGTGTTAGAAACAGGATAGAGAAAGGGGCATGGTTTGGTTTAGAGAGAGAAAAGTGTAGAGATAAAGAGAAAGATGGAACATGGCACTATCTTCTTCTGATGACATGAATTTGAAGACATGTGCTACTAGTCCAACCATCACTTCCTGCAACTTGTTTTCTTCTGTCATGATCAACATCAAACGTACCTTAATGGCTATTGTAAATCCTCATTCTTCTTTGCTTTCTTCTTTTTTCGACTCAGATCTGAGTTTTTTTTTTTTTTTTTTGAAGATGGTGTTAGTTTTTGGGGCTGAGATGGAGGATTCTCGGGGTAGGGTTTTTTTTTTCAGTAGATGACAGATTTGAGTTTTTTTGTTTTTGTTTTCCAAGGTTACGGTGGCTTTGGGTGGTCGTTGTTTGGTGGTGATGGTGATGTAAGTTGTTAGTGGTGGTGGTGGTGGTGGTGGTCAGATCTTGAAGAAGATAGAATAATCGTAACAGGGAAGAGGAAAAATAGTTTTAATTGTGGTTTAATTGTGGTTAGGTTAAATTGACAAGTGGCAGGTTCTAGTGGCTTCTTACACTTCTTATGTTAAGGATACTTTGTATCCTATACTTTCTCTTTATTTGTTTTATAATCATGCTAATACTATATTACTATGTGCGTGTTTATTGTAACATACAGGCGTATTATTTGTTTGTTGTTAATAATGTAAGTTTATAAGAATAAGATGAAAAAACACAAAAGCTAAGTTGATTGTATAAAATTAACGTGTTGCGATGACTGAGAGCGGGTTGGAACTAAAAAAACAAAGAACTAAAAAATATATCTTTACGATATCAGTCAGTAATCCGTTGGTGGCAGGCGGGACGGCTCAGCAACGAGTGGTGTTTGTGTTGGTAATCTGTTGGAAGATGTGAGGATACTAGATGAGATTGCGTCTCATGCCTTCAGCTGTTGTCGACATGATAATTGCTTCGTTGGTCACCAGTCGAAAATAATTAATATAAATTTTCGGTTTTCAAATTCTTTCTTTGCTAAATCCTAATTAAATACGTATAGATATTCCCCATGCTCATCCAGATAACATAATCACAACATACATATCATAACAATAGACTTGTCACACAAACACGGATGGCGTCACAGTTCGGCTTCAAGAGAACACTGTTTGGATACAAGGGCAATGTTCCATGTTCTCAGCAGTTTCAACCCAACTCACCTAGTGTGGTGGTAATAAAAGGATGCTTTTGAGAATATGTAGATGCAAGATAAACCCGAAACCTTTTGTTTACTACTGCTTTGGTTGTTTGCAATAAATTTAAGGTGTTAGCATTTAGCAGAACCAGTTTGGAAAGAACAAGACATTCCCTCCCCGAGAACCAACAGGGGATCTGTTAGGATCCGTTGAGTGGATCAAGCTCCAAGAGTTAAGAAGAAGAACACGACAGTTGCAACAAATTTTTCTCTACCCTTTTCAATTGAAATTACAAGACTTTAAATAGAAAAATGCAAGCCTAATGCACCTACTCTACATGCTCTTTATTAGGAGACATGGACTGAATGGGAAACGTGCAACATGGAGGAAAAATAACTACCCACTATCTAACCTACTAACTTGTGCAGTAAACTAAATGGGTTGACTGGGCCCTGGATCTTTGACATTGGAAGTGGGCTTAAGGTCAGCTCCAATACATGTTCTTGGGTCAGGTTGTTGGGCTTGGGCTCCTGAGTCTGGGGTCGTAACAATGCCCACTCCTGGAGAACAGACCTTGTCCTCAAGGTCGGTGATAACAACCCCAGAGGATAGCGTAGAAGCAGGTGGCGGCGTTCCCTTTAGCGTCACTGGGTGATCGTTGTGACGGAAGCTGAGAGAAGGGACCGAAAAATCGGCTGTGACAGGACCTAACGAACGGAGCCACTCGAAACCCAGAATTAGCTCGGAACCCTTAAAATCCAAGAGAAACAGGGGCACCTGAAAAGAAACCTTGGCCAAGACCAATGGAACCGCTGGGCAAAAACCGGGACACTGGAGAGGTTCGCCGTTGCCCACAAAGACCGGGAAAGTGCTAGTATGTTGAACCGTAAGTTGTAGGAGGGATGCAACATGGGGCTGGATGAGGTTGTGAGTGCTACCAGAGTCAACCAGGATGCTAACCGGATGGTTGTTGATGAACCCAGTGAGTCGCATCGAAGTGGACACAGTGAAACCAAAGTAGAGCGCTGGTGTGAGACTGAGAAAGTGAGGAACAGAAGGGGTATCCTCGAGGATGGGAGGTGTAGGAATGTTTGGAATTTCAAGCGAATTGTCAGCGATAAGCAAAAATTGTGGGGGGTTACACCGGTGACCAGGAAGATATTTTTCTGGGCATCGGAAACAGAGACCCGCGGCACGGCGTTGTTGCATCTGTTCAGTCGTCAAACGAGCTGTGGGCAGGGAAGTGGCAGGGGAATTTGGGGATGGCAACAGTGAAGGAAGGGCGGTTTTTGTGGGTTGCAAGGTAGTGTTGTTGGAAGAGGTTGGTGACACAACTTGTGAGGAAATGTGCAGTTTGTCTTCAATGAGTTTCGATAAGCCATAGGCTTGGTGAAGTGATGTTGGTTTGAGGACTGCTAATTCCGTACGGATATCCGGTGTTAACCCGGATATGTAGCAATTGAGGATAGCTTCGTTAGGGAGACCAACAATACAATTGCATATCTTCTCAAATTCCGCTTGATAAGCCGTTACTGTCGATGTTTGGGTGAGTTTAAAGAGCGTGGCCTGGTGATTCTCGTAGGTGGAAGGACCAAAGCGAAGTTCGAGGGCTCGGGAGAACTCAGGCCAAGTACCCAAGAGGTTATTCTTAGCCAAGTACTTGTACCAGCTTAAAGCTTCCCCGACAAAGTAAAAGACGGCGAGAGGAATGCGTTCCTCCATTGGGGTCTGGTAGTAAGAAAAGAAGTTTTCTGCCTGAAAAATCCAGTCTAACGGGTTGGTACCGTCAAATGAGGGTAGGACGATCTTGGGAGTACGAGGGCGATTTGACTGGTGGGTTGACTTGTGGTTTGAAGGTGGTTCTTGGAGTGAAGAGAATGAGCCAAAGGACATAATTGCAGGTGATTCTTTGGCCTTGCCAACAGAAGTGAGTAGCTTTGTGGTGACATCAAGTTGTTGTTTCAAAGAGTCTTGAAGGGATTTGAAATTGGCAGAGGCTTGGTTAGAGGTAGTGGTGTTGGTGGTGATATGTTGGGTGAGAAGTTCCTGCAAGTTTTGGAAATTAGCTGCCGTTTGAGCAGATGTAGCAGCATTGTTGGTGAGCAATTGTCGAATTTCTCGATGAGGGTTTGCATAGCGTCATCGCCGGAGACGGTATCTTTACGAGGAGGCATGGTAAGAGGAATGAAAGCACCAATTGTTAGGATCCGTTGAGTGGATCAAGCTCCAAGAGTTAAGAAGAAGAACACGACAGTTGCAACAAATTTTTCTCTACCCTTTTCAATTGAAATTACAAGACTTTAAATAGAAAAATGCAAGCCTAATGCACCTACTCTACATGCTCTTTATTAGGAGACATGGACTGAATGGGAAACGTGCAACATGGAGGAAAAATAACTACCCACTATCTAACCTACTAACTTGTGCAGTAAACTAAATGGGTTGACTGGGCCTGGATCTTTGACATTGGAAGTGGGCTTAAGGTCAGCTCCAATACATGTTCTTGGGTCAGGTTGTTGGGCTTGGGCTCCTGAGTCTGGGGTCGTAACAGGATCTTTTAGGGCTTCCGAATGGCCAATTTCTGTTTATTAATGGTGCGAAAAAGGGACAGATCTAAACCTTACACAAACCGTATACATGCCAAGAACGAAATGGGAAACTATTCAGAGACTTGAACCCCTCAACTATTTCTAGGATCTACCATTCGGTTTTGTCAGTATTTCCCTACAGTAAGATTTTGGTCACCATTAGCAATCCCCACCAATTATCCCAGCGGCATTATGTGTCGACAAATTATCACCTCATTACCTCAACCCGAAGATTTAAAACGATAGGCCATTATCAAAGAAGACACTACAGATAAGGTTTTTAAGTGTGCAAAAATTTCACGCTAACATTTAACTGAAATCTAAAGAATTTCGGGACATGATGAAGTTCATTGGTTCTTATCATACCTGCCTTTTACGACCCATGGCTTCTCTCTAAACCAACAGTTGCTAATCAGCTGGATGGCAAATATTGAGAAAAACACTGTCACCCCCATAGCACGACCCTCTAGTAAGATCAACCACCTGGATATTATCATCTAATGTTTGTGACCAGTCTCGACGTACCTAGTTGGGTCAATTGGGCGCATACTGACTGACCCAGACAGATTTTATGGTTCTATTATATTAAAATGTAGCTTGAAATTAAGTTTTAGAACACGCACTACATATCGTCACATGAGCATTTTATCAAACACCTGATGTGCAATGATAAAACCAGCACACAAATCCAATCAAAATTCATGCTTTATTGATAAATAACAACTAACTGACAGTATTCAACAATTACACAGACCAACTAACTAACTAAATCAAACAACACAAACATAAACACCAACAACAATCAAAAAGGTACCAAACAAAGTCAACCCAACACGCGTCTCTTCACCCAAAAGCATCCCAAACACAGCAGTAGCAGCAAACGTCGTCGCATTGGTGACGGGAACAGCAAGAGAGATCGGGGTGTTATTCAAGATGGCGAAAAAGGTGGCAGAAGCAGAGAGATTTATTATGAAAGGAACAGAGTATTGCCAGACTAACAAGAGATTAAACCAGTCAATTAAGGTTCTGAGAATTGGGTTTTTTGCTGAGGATTGTTTGTTAAGAAGCTTTTTTTGATCGGATATAATGGCACCTCTACGCATTAGAGCGTTTGTGGCGCCCCATATTAGGCCTACGGTTACCATCTTCTCCACATCTCCGACACCCATTTTGTTTAGGTTACTGTACGATCTTGGTTGCTGTCGAGTCAAACATAACAAAGTTGTTTACAAATCAAATATTAGGGGTGAGAGTAAAACCGAAAAAACCGAAAAACCAACAGGTCGGTTTTAGGAATTTTTGAAAACCGATTGTTTCGGTTCGGTTTCGGTCATGTGTGTTTTTGTAACCGAAAATAACCGACCCGACACGACTAGTTATAAGAGCCTAGTTCATATTATTATTATATTGTTCACACTTAAAAAACTGCCTAAAATGCCACTTTTAACTGTTTTGTGATTGATCTGGACCATTAAAAGTAGGTGATTACTTGTGAGATTAAATCTCAGCCATAATAATTAGTCAGTTACCTACAAAATTTGACAGTTTATTTTTTGCTGGAGCAGTTTGTAGGTTACATGCACGTTCTTCAGCAGTTTTGCCCAAGTTTCCCCATTCTTCGCTGGTAACTGGTAGGTAATGCCTCCACCTTATAAACCTCCGATGAAATTACCTCTTCAGTCTCTTGCCATTCAAGCGAATACACAAATCCCCTGTCCCTCTACCCATTATTTCCAGTATGCGAGTCCGTCGCCGCCGCAACCCCCACCACGTATTCAACCTGCAAATTAGGGTTGATAATGTTCACTTCTCTCGTCTCATATCTATATTTTTTGGTTGGTAAGTTCCAATCGCCTTTCTTATGTCTATATTTATAATTCCCGGATTTCAATTTAGCTTTGGCTTTTTTTGACAGGTGGATCTTGGCATGGGAATTAAAAAACCAGATGGTTAGTGTTCATACAATGATACAATCTATTTTATAATTCCCGTTAGTCTCAGTTTTACTATTCTATATTCTCTTAACAGCTGGTGTTTTTGGATTTTGGACTGTAAGAAAATGCGTAGAATAACACGACTAAGTTCAACTGTTTTAAGACAAGGGCATGTGCGGCACAAGTTGAGCAACGGGTTAAGTGGGTGTTTTGGTTACAGTCTTAGTCAGGTTTACCTAAAACGCTTTTTGTCAAATTCTGTTTCAGTATCTTTAAATCAACTAGCATGTCAAAATATGATTTATAGAAGTTCTGTATTGTAATGAATATGCAGGTTTTTGGATAAATTGATTAAGAAGGCGTTATGCTTTAAAAGAGGATAAACCTTTGTGATAAGTTACAATGGGGGTGTAAGTGGTTTTGATGTCAGTGTTGTTGGTTTGGATGCAAAGCATAATTTCACGAGGTCAGTTTTTCTTGGACAAAAATGAATTAACTTTTTTATTATTATTTTTTTTATATTATAGGATTATCATATTCAAAGGCAAGAGTTGGGGTTGCGCTATTGAACAAGTTGTGCGACTTGATGTTGTTTAAGTTTAAATCTTTATATCCTCTACTAGACTATAAACTCTGTTTTTTTTTTCAGTTTAAGAAAAGTTCAAACCATCGGTTTGGTTCAATGTTATGGCATGTGTTTGTTTCATTAAACCAATGTGAATTGAGAGTTTGTTAACTTCGATAATTTTTACCCCCATTGGATTATTATTGTTATATCTCATTCTGTTAGTGTTATATTATATAGAGTAGAGTTATATCAATGTATCCTCTTAAAGATTTATAAACAAATGTTAAGTTCAAGAACAAAGATAAGCTAGATAGAAAGTAATCATGCCGAATGTCAATATGTCATCATTTTACGGTTATGAAAATAAGTTATCATTTTATGTATTCGATCAAGTTTTGATTTTCTAATCATCAATTAATTTAATTATATTCCAGCAATGTTCAATGGTGAGGGACATGAATGTCAGAATAGAAGCTTTTAGTGCCATTGGGAAAGAAGAAATGGTGTTGGAGTATATCTATGACGCAAACCTCTCTAAGAAAGTCTTGGAAGAAACTAAATTTTCTGCTCAACTCTCAGGAAAACATTTCCTATTATGGACTGTAAGTGCTGTTGGAGCATTTTTACATGGTCCGGAGGATGAATTTTATGAGGTACTACTGATGCACTGAATTTGTTATATTAGTTCTTATTTGTTGTACGGATCGATTCGAGTTATGTTTTATCTTTAACGGGTAAAGTTAAACAAGTTATTTATAAATGACTAAGATCAAATGGGCCAACAACTAGAAAGTCGCTAAAAATTGTGAATTTCTCTTTCATACACATAAAGCCCCCTAAATCATATTATAAAAATTGTATTAATTAATATTTAAATAGTTATTGTTTTGTTAGTAAATCTTTAGCTGCGTACGTGGGCTCATTATTTCAAGGTATTGAATAATCTTTAGCTGCATGTTATTCTTCAAAGATCCCTGCCATTCATTTTCTGCTAATTGCTGAGAAAGTCTTGGGTTTGTTGATGGATGTATTGTATGGTGATCTTGGTTTTAAAAAGCGCTAGGTGCACAAAAGCGACAAGGTCTAAGGGCATCGCGCGAAGCGCAAAAAGCGCTATTGAATATTTATATATTATATTTTATAATGCAGAGATGCTACTTTGTATTTGATGATATCGATACACAACGGGTTGGGGTGCCTATTTCAGACCATTTATTTATAAGTTGGTCCATATGGGTTATACTTGTGCTAATCTCTAACGGGTCAAGTGTGTAGAATAAAAAAGAAGTATCGTAAATGGAAATAAGTCTAATGGGTCTTTTGCAGGCTCCCATCTTTTATTGGCACCAAGCCTCTTAAATCACTTTTTTTTAAACATTACTATTCGGATAATATAACTTTTATGACCATTTACGACACTGATTATTTATAATGTTTAATAATAGATCAAGTAGAAAGTGTTAATATCTGATTATTTATAATGTTTAACAATAGATCAAGTGGAAAGCGTTTCATGTTAAAGTAGAAATCTTTATGGAAATTGGGATGTAGTTGTCTTAGTTACTACCCTGCCTAAGGCCGCCTACCCAAATCAACGCTTCTCATTGTTAAAAGAAAAGGTTAACTGCATGACCATGCAGCTTTTGTAGTTTATAGAGCCATAGAGGTACTTCAAGTAGAATGAAAATAATGAATTAATAATGATCTTTTGTAAATTCTGCATCTTATTCATAAGTTTATAGGTTGGTTGTTAGCAACAGCGATTTAGCTTTTCTTTTAATTGTTTATGTTTGTAAGTTTGTAACTTTACTGTTTGCAATGAATTATTACAAGTGATCTGTAAATGCATGTGTCAATATGTATTAACTATTGATGGGTCACTTGTCAGTTAGGTAAATGATCAAAACTGATAGTCATACATCTGGTGAAATATATGAATTATGTTCTCATGGTAATTAACAAATACAATGTTTTTTTTATAGATAATGTGCCTTTTAGACCTATAGATTGATTTAATATTATGCGAATAAGTTAAAACAACATTACTTTGGGAGAGTTCATTACTCGAGTGGTATGGTGCCCTCATTTTGTCACACAACATTGCATTCACTTCTATTTTTTTAACTCAAGAGCCGCACTTTTGTTTCCTTGTGACTTTGTAATTTTTTTGTTTGTCTTTTATGTTAAGCTTTTTTAAGTGTTTGGAGTACACTACCCGACCCCCTTTGCAAAATACGGGTTCAAATGGATGCTTTT
Organism: Ambrosia x helenae; assembly: GCA_030844895.1. Taxonomy (NCBI): domain Eukaryota; kingdom Viridiplantae; phylum Streptophyta; class Magnoliopsida; order Asterales; family Asteraceae; genus Ambrosia; species Ambrosia x helenae. The sequence goes on from JAUTDX010002939.1 coordinate 11,155, forward strand.
CTTGAAGACGGGTCTCATGAAGCTATACTTGCGGTTATTCGTGCATTGGTAGTGGCTCTGCCTCACACAACAGAGAGCCTAAGAGATTATATCCTTTAATGAACTATTATAACAATAATCCAGTTTGTTTCGACCACATAAAATGTTCATTTTCATTATCCTTAACGTCTTGCACATCTGTTATCAAAGTTATTTCATCTTTCTGCAAATCAACTACCATCAAGTAACATGGTTCGTCGCCGTGATCGATCCAATGCATTCTGCGAGGCAATTCGTGCTCTACATGCTACAGGTTTTTCATATCTTCTGCATTCGTTCTTAAAAATTGGAATTTTCAGTTATTTGGAGCATGAAATTGATATTAAAAATACTGAACATATATAAAAAGTCAATTATTTCTCAACTTCCTTGCAGATCTTTCAGCTGCCAGTGTCCGGGATCTGCTCTTGCCAACAATACAAAACCTGTTAAAAGACATGGACGCCCTGGATCCTGCACACAAGGAGGCCTTGGACGAGTTTATTTAGCAAAGTCACGGGGTCTCAGTTTGCGCTGCCATCGTCAATGACGAGTTTATTTAGTGAAGGTGGGCTGCTTGGAAAAGCGAGACTCACTAGAAATACCACCACCGGGCCCACCTACCAATTTAGCTGAGCAACACAAGATTACCCCAACTCCGCCACCATCAGCACTCGAAGACACAAGATTCCGAAGAATCATGAGAGGTGGCCTTACCGACATGCTGAGGGGCAAACCCAAAAACAATGATGAACCTTCCCCCTCAGTAAATATGTTATTGGTTTTTGTTATTCATAATATGAATTTCGGTTGTGTTCTTTACATGTCCTTTCTAAAGTTAGTTTTCTATTCATTTCGTTTCGGTTTTGTCGATCAAGAGAATAAATGTATGTCTTATGCGGTAGGAAAAATCCATATTTTTTACTTAAATAAATTCTATATATTTTTATTGAAATAAGTTTTATAGATTTATACTTGATGGGAATATAAGATGCTTAAGATTGTGTACCCTATTGTAAAAGATAATTAGGTGTTTTAACAATCGCGCGCTGCGCGATATATCCTGTGGCGCGTTGTGCCACAACCGTGCTAACAACGGTGTAAGATGGAGGCGTAAAACGGTGTTACGTAGCACCGAAAAAACGACCAAAAACCAGGAAAATCGGCAAGAAAGAACACAACAGATTAACGGAGACGAAAATACTAAACGAACGTAGATGAAAACTACGTAAAAAAACATAGACGGACGGAGACGAAAAGATTAGGTGTTGCAGACGAACGGAGAGGAAATAACCATACGAACATAGACGAACACAACGTAAAAAAAACGTAGACGAACGGAGACGAAAGTACTATACGAATGTAGACGAAAACTACGTAAAAAAACCTAGGCGAACGGAGACGAACGTACTATACGAACGTAGACTAACGCTACGTAAAAAAAAAAACACTATACGAACGTAGACGAAAACACTATACGAACGTAGAGCAACTTGGGTTAAAGAGCGGGTGTTGCAGACGAACGGAGACGAAAGTACTATACGAACTTAGACGGACAGGACGCTAAAAAAAATGTGGCAAAAATGGGGGAAAAAAACTTAACCAAAAAGTTGGTGGTAAAAAAGGGGGTAAAAACACAAATGGGGAAAATAAAACGTAAAAAAAGTTGGTGGCCAAAATGGAAAAAAAGAACCTAAAGAAAGGAAAAATAAATAAAATGTGGCCAAAATAGGGAAAAAAAAACTTAACCAAAATGTTGGTGGTAAAAACGTAAAAAAAAACTTAGAAAAAAAATGGTGGAAAAAAAAAACCCTAAAACCTACCTATTCCTAAGAGCTCTACATTTAATATATATATATATATATATATATATATATATATACTAGCTAACTACCCCGGGAAGGTCCCGGGGTTGAAAAACCTAATATGACGTAATAAAAATGATAAAAAAAGAAAACATAAAGTAGGTCACGAAAAGTGTAAATAACTTAAACATAATCAATCTTAGTTAAAAAATTTCATTACGTGATAACCTATTGCAAATGGCCAAGTTAACTAACCACAAAATCTCTTAATCACTGTATGAACCAACACAACACAGTAGAAAATCAAATTCTAAATCTAAGAACTTATATTAACGGGTATTACTCTATCTCAGAAGCATATAGTAGATGATTTAGTCAGTTGAACTATCTGACCTTGTACTTGGTAGACATAATTCGACTTAATATAAGGCTGGTAGATGATTATAGTGGCTTCTAATGAGAACATCTTGGTGAAAACTTAAGATGATTATCATAAGAACTGTCATACTTATATTGTGAACCTAAATACCATTTTAAGAACAAAATTTTCAAACTTTTGCGCAAGTAGTCTAACAATAGTTTAAACATAGACCATATAGTCAATATTCATTCTAATCCATTTTGTTATGTCGTTCCTCAAACGAACTCATAGTTAGTAGTTCAAAATCGTCCGAACCAGACCGTGAACAACCCTACTTATATTTTGCCACTCATGACTCATCAACCATTTAAAATAGCTTGGAAACTTGTCTAGACATATAAGTGAATCTGTCTTTCAATTACAATTCCTATTTTGTACCATTGGTCTTAGTTTCTTCATAGCCTTTGAGGCTTGGTGTCTATGCTCTTTTTGTTCATAACCTTTGAGGTTCTTTTTACTCTTGTATTGTTAAAGAATTTAAATTAAAATTTTCATTTTGTTGACAGTTATCTATCGGCACATCTTAAAAACAAAATAAGGCAGTAAGGAAAAAAAATATAAATATAAATATCAACATAACTTTCATGATTCAGGATGAGCAAAGTGAGGAAGCTGATAAGAATATACAAATATTTGATAGAAATTTTATCGCCTTCTTGCTATAAAATAGGTCCAACTTCCCCGCTGTAATCATTAATGGAGTGTCGACATCCTTGTACTTTGTTCTTGCCATACCGGGGACTCCTTAATCAACTCAAATGCTACATCTGTAAATAAACTTAACATCTATACACATTTGACAATTGATATATAAACCAAAAATGGATAGAAAGAATTTCAAGGAAGTTCAACCAAAAGAAATGCATAGGACTGCTATGGATACCTGACCAGGAGAAAACAGAAGAGATGCCTCTGTTTGCATTGTCTTATCTGCTACCATCTTAGCTATCTCATGTAAATCATAAACCAAAGACAACAAATAATGAACAAAGGAAACTCGCCTTGTAATCTTACCAACTGTCGACCCATAATAACAAAAAATAGGTGCATGCTTTAGTAACAATATAACATTTTCACTCTAATATAATAAAAGAAAACCTCAGTGTCCATACTCAACTGTGTTATGTGTAAACTGACATGACCGGACTTCCAATATAAAAGATTATATTAGACATTTTAATGGCACATGAAGATTAATTAGAATTATCCACATCACCATTCGTTGAAAAAAAACTTTAATTTAATTTAAAGATGATGGAAAGAAAACAAATAAATTACATCTTTTAGCCTTGTAAATGTGCATAGCGTTTTTTTCCAAATGAAAATGCTATAATGGACTGCCTATGTGCCTAAAACTTTGTCTATAGGGGTTGCTTAAATTCAGATATTCATATTATTTGTCTATAGGGGTTGAAAAATTTAATATGACTTAATAAAAAATGATAAAAGAAGAAAACCCAAATCACGAAAAGAGTAAATAAGTTAAACATAATCAATCTTAGTTAAAAAATTTCACTACATGATAACCTATTGCAAATGGCTCAAGTTAACTAACGACAAAATTTAATAAATATGAATTTACTAAATACAAAATTAAAACTGCCAGATTACTATATTCATATAAGCCAAGTCAAACCTTAATCACATTGTGAACACGAGTTATGTCTTCAAACTCAACAAATGCATAGCACAAATCTAGATCCTGAGCTAAGATATATTACTCATCATTAGTCTTTTATGGCAAAAAAAAGCAAGTAACCATTCAAGATGTCAAAAAACTTAGTTATCATAAAATCCATAAGATTGTTGTATTATAGTATTTAAGACATTTGGCTAAAAGGCAAACACTACTATTAGAGCGAAACAAACACATACCAATAAATCTTCACATTGCAAGAACACCGAAAACACGATGGCCGTTCCATTGTATGACCTTGCCTCCAGCCGCTTCAATACTTGCATATTCTTCTTCCCGATTTGGCTATTTCAGTGTAAAGCACCACAAGAAATTCGAGAATCAGCATATATAGATTACAAATGTAGCATAAAAGATGAGAAACAGAATATTTTTAAAACAAAACAACACAACAACTAAAAACGTTCACGAGTGGAACATAAGCAGAGATGTTTTTATCTTACTTTATGATCAACAGAGAGTGCCATGGCTTCTTTCCCTCTGCATAAAACCACCCTCGAATCACCACAATTGATACTATGATATGAGAGGAACATATTAACGTAACGACAACAGTGGAGCCGACAGTTTCGGGGCAACAGGTTCATGACTCCCTTGTTTTCCTCCGATCTCATTATCAATCTTAAGGAAACAGTTGTGAAATGCTTTTTTTCCACATTTCTTGACAGTTATGATCACTTCATCACCAGCCCATCTTGCCATTAGAGGCTCTAGTTCCTCTTGTAAAGCAGTATGAACACGAGTACTACAGTAGTTTGCAACCTGATCATAATGTTTAAAGATTATATACATATAAAAATGAAGAATTATTTGACAACATTCATGAGCAAAGCTTGAAAAACATCAAATTTCATAGACCCCACTTTTGTTTTATTTTTTTTGGTTAGAACAAAAGAGATGTGATTTGACCCTTTTGTTTTTGGTTTGGTTTGAGGTCCTACAAATGATTTATTTAAAATATTGTTTAGTGATTTCATTACATATAGTAAAATACTAACCCTTTGACCTCAAAAGTCAAACCAAAAAATGAAGACTAATCGTGTTCAGACTTATAATATCAGCAACCTAAATTCAAAAGAAAATCTAGAAAATCTCAATCATCTATGACCCGTCTCGTCTATTAGCACTTTCTTGGTTTGTTTTGATTAGGTAAACAACCAAGTTGACTTTTGAGGTGTAATTTGACTTCTTAATCAAAATGTTGATAGTCATATTGTTACAGTTTACTAATCCAACAATGTCATATTCTTAGTTGTAATATACTATAAACCATTCAGTCTTTCACCGACTTTATAATAAAGTACATGAAAATATGAAAACAATTTGGAAATTAGTAATAATCAGTTTGACCTGCACAAAGTCAAACTGTACTATTCGCAATCACACTTCAAACGTCTTAGAAACAGAATAATACCTGAGAACCACCATGTCCCGTCATAGACTCCAAAGAAATGAGTGGTTAAGTGGCTCAGACTTTTTCTCAACCGGTCAACAACACTACGGTCACCGGATAGCATTTGAATAGGCACACTGCGATTCTGCATAATGAAATAACTATCCAGAAAACACCAGCAATTTCGTAAATTGCAAACACTAACCCTGATTAGAATTATAAGAAATAGCAGTTCCGGGAGCGTCCCGGGGTTGAAAAATCTAATATTACTTAATAAAAATGATAAAAGTAGAAAACATACCAATAGTAAACTTAGTCATACGGATCATTAATTCCCATTTGCATTCACTGGCCTGAACCTGAAGCAAATGTGACAATTCATAGCTCACTTAAGCATAAATCAAAGCGATTAATCACATCGTTTAAAATTTTAACCCAATACAATCAATCACTCCAGTTATTTTTAAATTGACCATGACAATATGCCATACATGTTGCTTCCAACTTTACATAGACACCTACCAAATCATTACATCAATAGTTATTCAGTTTGAACATAAGATATTTCATGTCATCATATGCACACAAAGATGAGATTCCTAAAGGTCATGTAAAGCAACTAAAATATCGAATTTCCATGATGAGCCCATAGAAAAATAACCTGTAGATAGAAGGAAAGGTAATAAAAAGAGGAGAAAAAGAAAAAGTAACCTGTCAACAGAAAAATCAGAGTCCATGGACATTCTATTTAATCTGGTCATGCTTGCCTCTAGAGCACGGCGTAGTTTGGTGTTATATAATACTTTCATCTGACTCTCTCCCAATCTTCCTACTAAACTGTCATCGCTAACGGCGGTTGTTATCTCCGTTCACTCACTCCTCTTCACCTTCCTCCACTCCTTAGGCGCCGTTCCTCATCACTATCACCCCTCCATTAATAACCTAAACGACACCGTTTTATTCGACGCCGTCGGTTCAGGCTAGCCGGTTCTTATCCTCCTAGCCGACCAACTCAACCTAAACCGTGTGTTTTCGTACAAATACAGTTTATCTATCGAAGGTCAGGATACAGAAACTTCTAAATGCGTCGTGTGCTTGGACGGTCTAGCTGACGGTGATCACGTGCGTAAGCTGGACTGTATCACAATAATAATAAAAAAGAGGATAATAATGAAACTATTTGTGAAGAAATTACGTGTCTTGTATCGGAATTGAAGGTGGTTGTGGAAGATGGAGAATCCAAGTGAAGAGAGGCTGGTAGGGTTTGGGGTGAATCAAGGAAGAGGTAGATATTAATTGACGTGAATTAGGTTTTTTTCTTTTAATAAAAACCAAACTAATTAAAAAACACCAAAAACATTCATTAAGATGCCACGTGGCACTATAGAGGGGAGGTTTGAGGCACCATTGAACGCCACGTCAGCAAAGGCTTTGTTTTATATATATATATAGATATACATGACTGGGTAATTTCATGCTGATGTATATTCTTGGTTGTTTGAACTTTGAATGTCCTAAAAATCTAATTACAAAAAAATGTTGGCGGATAAAGAAGACAAAACAATAAAAATGAAATGTGTATTAATTTAAATAGTTAAGTAACAAAATGCCTGGAAAATTTATTACTGTTTGTGTGCCAAATATCCAGTATTTGGGTCTGGTAAGCTATGACGCAGTGTATATTATCTTTTTGTTTTATTTTGGTATTTGATTGCAATAGTGGTGAAAATAAATTATGCTGGAGAATATGACTGGAATGTTGATGGTTATAGATGTCATCAGATACTTATATGACATCAAAGCACTAATTACTACCTCAATTAAGACGTGACATCAAGTGAATTTTGATTGCTTAATTAATCAATTTTTAAATATTTTTTGTTTTGTTATTTGTTAATGATCTTCTAATAATATTTGTAGTAATCGAGACGTTCCTTGGATCTGTTTTATGCATGTGTGATCCTCGAATGCCTAAGAGCTCAGACTATGCTTTTGAAACCAAACAGACGGGCGCGTGTCCCTTGAAAACTTCATTCAAATTAATTCATTCTAATCTTAGTGCTCCAAGATCATATATGCCGACTCTTATGCCTAATGCTACAGATGCAATGAAGGAATATAGGATTCATTATAATCTAAATGCAGTACGGAACCAAGTTTTGCTTTATATAACCTTGTAAACCTCATATTTAATCTGTACTTGCTTAACCAACTTTCGTGCCTACTAATCCCAGTTGGATAAGACGTTATCGAAATCTTCAATGTACACTAATTTGAATTTTAAAATTTTGAAACCCGTCCCAACGGACGGGTATAATACTAGTTTTTTATGTTTAAAATAATAGAGCCCAATTCATATTTTGTTATGTTTAAACCTATACAAGAGCCCCAACCCATTACATGAAAGTGACAACACTCTAGCCTTCTTCTTTGCTTGATTTTGCTTCTGGTGATCAGTTACTAATCGTTTGTTTTTTCTCAAGGTTCTTCTTCTCTATTGAATCTCTTTGTTATGTTCTGATTTATGTTCTATTGTTCTGTTCTAAATGACTGTATATACGTGAGCATATTGTTGTTCTGATTTGTATTTCCATATAGTAGTGTGGTAACATGGTGTAGTGAGTTTTACCTTTCATTATTGTATGTCTGTTAGTTTTCATGTTTGTTGACTACATAATATTTTATGTCTCTTAGTTTTATGTTGACAAAAGTATTTACATGCATAGTTACAGGGTTCACAATTCTTCCTACAAAAAACCAACTATTAATCGAAACCGAACTGAACTTAAAATATAATCGAAAAACCCAAAAACGATCGTTTCGAAAATGTACTAACCGAACATGGCAGTTTCGGTTACGGTTATGGTCAAAACCCGAACCGAACCAACCTGTGCACACCCTAACAAATATGGTCCCTCGGTTATGGGACATGTTAATGACATTATTAGTATTTCCTCCCACTTTTAAGGCGTGAATGCGTGATCAGAAAATGGAAAAAAAAATCGAACCGAAGAATCTAATTGAAAAAAAAAACCAAATTATCAAAAAATTGGAAAAACCAATCGAAAATTTGCAGTTTGGTTTTGCATTTATGAAAACCGAAAAACCTAACTCAATAACCCAATAACTCATTTTTTTTTATGTTTATTATATATTGATTTAGGAATATTAGTTGTATACTTAAATGTTAAGTATTTATAATAAGAACATTAACATGGTTGTTTATCTTTGAAATGATTTATCTATTACCCTACAAAAAAAAATACAAAATTAGCATAAAAATAATTGTTTTTCAAAGTATTTTAAAATGTGTCTTAATAAAAACTTTGAGGAAACATAAAAATAGTTTAGAATTTTATGTTTATATGATAATTTTAATTCAAAGGGTCAAATATACTAGGCAAAATGGATTTTAATAATCCCACATTTTCATGGGAAACTAACTTCCATAAGGTCTATTGTAACAAAACCCATGGCCCACCTAGAGCAAATTATACAAAATGGGACCTCAAACTCATGACCTCCACATTGGAAGGTCATGGGGCTACTTCTTCCCAAACCAATTGATATGGGACTTATTAGCTAGTCAATTACATTTAATGGTGTTAAACGTGTTTGTGTTGTTCACGTAACCGGTTATAAACATGTTTCATGTTATTGTTACAATTTAAGAAAATAACATATTTAAATAAATGTGACGTGTTCAAGTTACTAGTCATGTTAAACACGGCCCATTTAACACAACATGACATGTTTTACCCATTCAAACTGCCGCTACTAAAGTTGTTTACAGTTTACTGTTTAGATAAGTGCGTTAACGATTGAATGTGCAACACATTATATATGGTGGTTAAAATTTCATTTCACACACACGTAATCGAAAAACAAAGATATTTTATTGTTTGAAAGGTATGTTTCATATTCAATATTGTTTGTATGATTCATGAGTTAATATTTAATTAGATTAAACGCTGGCCAGGTGGAAAATTTTAAGTGTAGTTTTATTTATGTTGTGAATATATTTTTTATACATATAATAAACCAAAGTCATTTTAATGACATGGCACTCTCAAAGAGGCATTCTCCTCTTTGAGTGTGCAATGTGTCATCCCATGTGACATTGAGATATTTTAGAAAAAAAAATAATTTAAAAACAAAATTATATTTTTCTCTCTTATGTTTCCCCCAATAATTTTTAAACGTTAATATCTTTTATATACGAGACTTTTTAAAGAAAAAAAATTATACCAAAATTAACGAATGTTTTATTATCTTTCCAACGAGTACCATAGTGCTATATAATAAACGGAGGAAAAAAACGACTATTTTTTGTTGGGTTTTGTTCAAACATGAAAAAAACACACAAAGTGTTCAGGTAAATCATTAATCATGTATAGGCAAATCACTAATTATGTTCAAATCAGTAAATATGAATTCTATTTTCAACATGCGTTAGCATTGGAGTTATACATTGTTTAAGGTTATGCGGTAACATTGGAGATATATTTTTAATTGTTTTAGGTTAGCTGCTACCCGAAACTTTCTTGCATGTTAACTGTAAAGCGCGATCATCTATTCATATGTAAAATTAATATGTCATATTAGATTTTTAACCCCCGGGACATTCCCAGGGTATAATCTAGTCACCTATATGTATTTTCTTATTTGTGAATTCGTATAGCAAGTTGTCAACCCCTAATTCCATCTAACTAATACTTTTTTCCTAAAATAATAAAATATATCAAATTTAGATGCTAAAAACTTACTACAAGGTGATATAATATTATTTTTAGGTTACTATTTATAAAAAGTTGGCACAAATAAAAAAGAAAAATTAAAAATCAAATTGATCAAAGTTACATTAAGTAAAAGATGAACGTCATAATGATTTTAAAATCTTCCGTCATCAAATTAACCACTATAGTCTATAACATGTAGTTTAAAAAGCTAGTAGATAAGATATAATAAATTGAAAAATCAATCAAAAGTCATTAAATAATATAGTCTTCGCTCACAAGATTTAAGTTAAATCTTAGTTTATCTCAAGAGACAACAATATAACCAAAACCAAACACGTAACCCTCTTTTCACAAAAAAACAAAAAAAATAATAATAATAATAATAAAAAACCATGAAGTTTCCAACTTGCAACTTACCGGAGTTTCTTGAAATTCCGTGACCCAACAAAACAAACTTGTTCTTATCATCATTTATCTCCTCATCATCTCATCTAATCCAACAAACTCACAATCTTCATCTTCTTCTCCGACCAATGATAATCCAAAGTCAAACGGTTCCGGAGACAAATTCAATCCAAGTTTTAGTAGTTGTCATCGAGTACTTTCCCTCATGTTGTCCTATAACATTCTTACTTTTGGTCTACGCAAAACTTTGGAACACACCATCTGTTGGAAAATCAGGCCCTTTGATCGAAGATAAAACACACGAGATTGAACGAACTCGTTCGACTCTTTTAATATCAACCAAAGCACACCAAATACAATAGATTTAACCATCTATTTATACTAAACTTATTCTAATCCTAACCCAACTCAAACTCTATTTAAATAATAAAATAAACCGACTAGATAAACCTATCTAGTTAAACCGATAATTATCCCTAATAATTATATAAAAGACTCAATAAATAATTCACCATAATTATCTATAACTCGTCTTGATCCTTATCTCTTAATTCAAGATTAACGTCTTCATTCTCCCCCTTAATCATGAATTGGCCCGATCTTCACATCCGCACCATTACAGACAACTTCAATTCCTTGACCAAGATTCATATCTAGCAGGTTTGAGAGTCGTTTCGAAAAGGGGAGCAGCCCCTTAGGGGGTTGCAATGGCAGGAAGCACAGTAAGGTTAAGGAAATTAAATAAATCAGTAAATATAATGTGACGGTACATGAATAGGAAATTCATGTCCACCAGATTTTTTCCAATTAATTGAATTTGGTGAGGAAAAAATTGCTTGGATATGATCGTGTGGGTATAAACCAAAGCAAGCTGCTTGTTTTGTGATCTTTTTAGAAGCCAGTAAGGAAGAAGTCAAAGGAAAGCGTTTTAGGCGTCTAAACGAATACGGCATGAAGTAAAGTCGGTTGAATAAAAAGGAAAAAGAAGTAAAAGGTTTTGTTTTGAGATATTAAGCAAGAAGATGCATGGCTGCTATTTTGTGGACAACGGAACAAAGCAGCAAAGAGTTAGCAATTGTGCGAAAGGGTTTCCAGAATGTAGCGCAATAGCGGGCAGACTCAAAGCAACGATTATTTCTCTAGAATCAACGGGCGTGTCGCGGGAAACGAAAGAGCAAGGAGCTATGGAATTCGTTTGGCGACCGAAAAGACGGAATAGCAGGGTGTTATTGTCTTTGTTGGTTATTGATATTCGTTATGGCGAACAGTGGTTCAGGTTAGCCGGGATAACGGGGAGTACCGTTTGGGATGGCAGCAGTGACCAGTTCGTATTGATTCAGTCGTGATAAACTTCATAGCACTAACAACTTTCAATCCAGGTAAGATCAAGACCCAGTCCTTCCCGCCAAGGATAAAAATGGAAAAAACCGGTGTAGGTTGTTCTTTTTTGGCAGATGTAACTGATCGGATGTGCGGATAGACGACGGAAGAAGATTCGTCAAAGTGGGGTGCTTTGAATCTTGTCGTGTCTAGCAAGGAAAGAAAAAACGGAAGAAGCGGGGAGCTTGTTTTTTTCTTTGATCGGTGGTCAAGAACGGGGTAGTTCTGGTGACCCGGAAGAGGGAGATATGAATCTTGGTCAAGGAATTGAAGTTGTCTGTAATGGTGCGGATGTGAAGAATCGGGCCAATTCATGATTAACGTCTTCACCATCTTCTCTTCAATACTTAAATCAAGAAAACTTTGGTGAGTTACCTAGATATGTCCCAAATGTTCCGGGTATAGATAAAACAGTGATCGAATCACTCCCGGTTTTCCGTTTTTCGACGTTAAAAGGATGGCGAAACGGCTTGGAATGTTCTATTTGTTTGTCGAGATTTGAAGATGTTGAGGTGCTTCGATTGTTACCTAAATGTAAACACGCTTTTCATATCGGTTGTGTGGATAAATGGCTCGAAAGACACTCAGGTTGTCCACTTTGTAGGTGTGAAGTAAGTGAAGAAGATACAAGTCTTTTGAATATTCAAGTAGTTTTAGTTTTTAAACAACCGATCAGCTAGTGAAGGTTTGAACTTGGAGTTGTTTTGTCGAAAGAGAAGGTTCCGCAAGATTCGGAAGTGGAAGAAGTGTTCAAAAGATGGAACATGATGCGTATGATGAAGAAATCTTGCATAAGTTTAATCATAGGATAATAATATCTGATTGTGAGCATGGTTTGATAGGGAGGAATAGATGGAGTAGTTTGAGCTCTTCTGATCTTTTGGTTTTGAAATCCGAGATGATTACTTCTTTGTCAAGCAACTATTTCCATGATGATCAAGAAAATGTTGTTTGTATGTCAAGCAACATAGATGTAAACGATAATAACGTCCATGATCATCAAAAGATCAAAGAAGAAATCAAAAGAAAAAGGGAATTCGAGAAATCTGCTAAACTTGTTGAGAAACGATCGATGTCGGATATCATTGTTCATCCAAGATTTCTTGATGTTGAATCAAGTAACAAGGAAGCTAATTATAGTGAGGTTAGTGCTAATGAAGATAGATTAAAGAAACTATGGCTACCTATTGCTAGAAGAACAATTCAAATGTTTGCTAATAGAGAACAACCGCCACAATTTAGCACAAGAACGCAAGTTTAAGTTAGAAACATATTGTTTACTTTTGTATAGAATTTTGTTTTGGTTGTAAACATAGTTAAAGAGTACAGTATCCTTATATTTATAACATATTAATTAGTAGTGAATTGTATTAATGTATCTTGTTCCTTGCATGCATGTGATTTGTTGTATTTTCATGCTTTAGATTAATTAGATAAAACCTTTGTAGAACTGTTGATAAAGATTCCATTCAAGCAAAATCCGATATTTTTATTGTCATAAACTATAAATATTAAGAAGATATTTTACTAAATAAAATTAAAACAAGCATATCTTATATGGTAGTGATTAGTGAAATCACTGGAAACACGACACAAAAATATTCATAGTTTAGGTTGTCATATTTAAGCGGTTTAACTAGTAGGTCGTGTTATATATATGTTGGAGTTGGAATGTTTAACTCATTTAATTAAGTAAACATCCTGTTCTATTAAACAAGTCGACCCATCTAGAAGTTCCATTCATCATAACCTTATCTCTTACCAAATCTCTAAACCGATGGACTTCTTTGAGAAATGAGAATGGTTAGATGCTCCCTCACAAAATCGGTTCATTGACCGGAACAGAAGGCATCAAAATCTTCTAACACGCAATGCCTGAGGTTCCCCCAAAACCGATTCCTCTGGAACAGAATATTTGCATTTGATCCTACTTCGATGGGAAAAAGCCTATGGACTTGGAACAGATGTGGTTCACCCATCATGGGGGATAAGGCAAATGTCACTTTATTGATACTACGTATTGAGCGACTGTGATGAAGAGGGAGATGCTCCTTTACTTGACTGGAAATGATGGGTCCACAACTCCAAATCACAAGCTACTGACAACTAGCTAAACTACTCCGAATGAGGGGTGAAATATTCCACCGTCCTTCAATTGTTTGATAATAGGTTAAACAGATTGTTTACAGATTATACAATTTTGAGTATTGTTTAAGGTTGATGATTTTCACTCAGCATAAATATATAGTGATATTCAGGTTAAATAATATTGGATTAGAACCCTTGCCTTTCATTCTATTATTCACAAATATTTATAGTACAAGGTAATCCCTATAATATGGAAAGAGATAAACATACAAATATATAAATAATCTTTCCTATAAATATGCTATGCTGTTAAATAATTCAACCTGTGAGATTTGTTTATTAATGACAGCTTTCTTCGCATAGTTACATTTATAAAACAACATACATTCTTCCTTCAAGCTACATTTTCTATGAAATATTGTATTTGTGGTACATGTGGGTTGCGACTTGCGAGAAATAATAAAAAAGTTTCGTAAAGGGCCAAAATCATTAGCGAGGATGACGAGTATTTGTGATGATAAGGGTAATATCATTATTTCACATTAATCTAATCAAACTATACTATTAATAAAACTATACTACCGATATTAGTGGGATGAACTAAAATTGAAACAAACCCTAACACTATTGGATTGCAAATATATAAGTATAGACTTTTACAAGAATTTCCACTTAAATAAGCCTTTCAACAAAAAGTGTAAATAAGGGTCTGTTTGGTAGCCTCTTAATGAGGCTCTAAATCATTCAGCTCTGAATGGTTGCATTCAGACTGTTTGTTTCAACCTAAAAAAAGGCTTTGAATGGAATGATTAATAGCTGAATCATTCAGACTTGGTGCATAGCTGAACCATTCAGCACCTAATAATTCAGAGCCTCTTAACCATTCAGACATCTTAATGATTCAGCACTTAATCAACCAAACAGCCCCTAAATAAGTATTTGACTTTTGTGACAAACTAGATGTACTAAAGTTGTAGTTTACTCCATAATAGGGCATGGATAAACTTAATCAAGTCCAAAAGGACTTATGGATTTTTTGGTTAAACAGACTTATTAACTTATGACTTTTTAGCTAATGATTTTATGGTAACATGGTTGCGGTGGGAGGGTTTAACACGGTGTGTTCTCGCCCGATAGATGTTGCAGGTTCGATTCCTGCAGCCCCCTTGTACCTTGGTAGGGGCTTGTGGTGGTATGCTTGTTAAAGCTTCATGGCGCCGTCTCGAACCTGGGCAACGTCAATATAGAGCCCAGTGGTTTACCACTGAGGTGGCTGTCCAAAAAAAAATTATGACTTTTTAAAAAAGTGTTTGGACTAGCTTATGTGGTGGGGAAAACAATAAGTCGATAAATAATTTTGTAAAAAAAATATATTTGGTTTAACTTATTCGGGTAAAATGACCAACAATGATATAAGGATGGTGGGCATAAGGATATAAGAAGGATATGTAGTTAAATATTCATTAATGAGTTATAAGAGCATTCACGGTAGTAGCTTCATCTCCATCTCTATAATTACACTAAAAATCATTATTTTTTCTCTCCTTTTCTATTTTATATTATAATACTTATTTTATACTTTTATCATTACCTTTTCTCTTTCCTCTACTCACAACCACTTTAAAAAATATTAAAAAATTATGGAGGATGAATAGTGTCTCCTCTAAATTTACTGATGAATAGTAACTTTCGTCTCTCCTCCACTACAACTAGTGATGGCAATCAAACCCGAACCCGATGGGTAAACCCGAAACCCGACACATTTGGGACGGGTATGGGGTCGGATAATCGGGTATGGGTCCGGGTATGGGATTAGTTTTTATTTTTTCGCGGGTTTGGGACGGGTCTGGGATTTGATGATATACCCGTTTACCCGCCCCCAATTACCCGATAAAGTATACCCGATTAGATACCCGATACAATTTGTTATATATTTTTTGAATATCTATGCATAATATATCTATTTGTCTAACTAGATTGTCATCTTGTGCTAAAAAACACCAAAAAAAATTAGTGTATACTATATAGTCACCCAATAGATACCCGGCGGGTTTTAGTTTCATATACCCAATGGGTAAGTTCTAAAAGTTAATGGGTTTACCCGAAACCCGTGGGTATACCCGATACCCGATGGGTAATTACCCGATACAAACCCGACGGGTTTTGGGACGGGTTTGGGACAAGCGTACCTAATCGGGTATGGGTTTGGGATTACCAAAACCCGTCCCAAACCCGACCCATTGCCATCCCTAACTACAACCATTTACTACCATTTATCAAAATATGAAGGTTTGTCTCACATAAATATGGAGAACCAAATGTGAATGCTTAGAGCATTCACTTCCCCTCCACCAAATCTCATCCATTAAATTACACTAAAAATCACTATTCCACTCCTAAATCTTCTCTCTCCTAATTAAAATAATAATACTTTTTCATACTTTTATCATTATTTTTTCTTTTTCTCACTCACAACTACTTACAAAAATATTAAAATATATATAGGGGTGAACAATAGCTTTTCATACATAGGGTGGAGCAGTGTTTCCACCAAATATTTTATCTCTCCTCAACTTACAACCACCCCAAATAATTTGGTATACACAGTCACATACATTTAGTGGACTAATGGGGAATGCTTTTAAGAAGGTTAAAAAAGTCATACAATTCTTAATTTTTAAAAACAATTTATTATAAGTATATGAAAAGTTAAAACATCAAGTCTTAGAGGACTGCCATTTGGTCTCCTATAATTCTGTGAGAGAAAACCCTATAATTTTTTATGGGTTGGAAGTGGTTGTGAGTAAAGAAAAATGGGGAATCTACTGTTTATCGGTATATTTGGGATTATTTGGGAATCTTTTGGGGAAAACTGGAAACTGTATTTATTTTTTAATATTTGTTAAAAGTGGTTGTAAGTGGAGGAGAGAGAAACTGTAATTATTTATAATGTAATATGTGGTTGTGAGGAAATGGGGATGGGGAAGCTACTGTGATTGCTCTTATAGTTTGTCAAACATTTTTTAAAACTTATTTCTCCGTTAAAAAATCAAATAATAAGAGGGTGTTTGGGATTGAGTTTCAAAACAACTCATTGAATTATTGGCTTTTTGAAGAAGCCAATAAGTCAATAAGCTGTTTGTGTAACCCAAAAGCACTTTCTGTTTTGACTTTTGGCTTTTGGCTTTTGGCTTTTAGGGTGGAAAAAGTTGTTTTTGAAAATTAGAAATCCTAACTTTTAGCTTTGACCTTTGGAAAAAAATTACAAATCTATCACCCATGCAACCAATATTCACAATAAGTTAAGCGAGACACTTTAAAAAAACAATCTATTGACTTTTTGACGTTTCTCATCCAAAAAGCTAATCCAAACAATTTTTTAAAACTCTTTTTCAAAAAGTCATAACGCAATAAGCACTTCTGATTAAGAGGGTGTTTGGGATTGAGTTTGGAAATGCAAAAGTGCTTTTGGTCAAAAGTGCTTATTGGCTTATGACTTTTTGAAAAGGAGTTTTAAAAAAAGTGTTTGGATTAGCTTTTGGGATGGGAAACGCCAAAAAGTCAATAGATTGTTATTTTTTTAAGTGTTTCGCTTAACTTATTGTGAATATTGGTTGTATGGGTGATAAATTTGTAATTTTTTTCTAAAAATCAAAAGCCAAAAGCCAGGATTTGTGACTTTTTGAAAACAGCTTTTTAACCTATATCAAAAAGCCAAAACCAAAAGTGCTTTTGTGGTATTTTGTGGTAGACAAACAGCTTATTGACTTATCAATCCCAAACACCCTCTAAAAGCACTTTTACCTTTCCAAACTCAATCCTAAACACCCTCTAAATGTATGTAATTTATGCGTTCTTGATTACAAATATGTTTTCTTGATTCTGGGTTCCTACAGTGATTTGGCTAAGATCAATCAAGAACGATGAAGAAGATCGACGGGTTATCAGGTTGAAGGAAAAGAATCCATCGGAGAACAGCAAAGCGGTTTTTTTTAAACCATCAAAGGCACACCAATAGTGTGGTAACCCATTACATTGCTTTTGTAACTGGTTTAACACTTTTGATGCTCCCCTTTATTATTTTTACTATTACGTACTACTCCTTGGTACATTGGTTATTATGATGCGATGTCTAATCTTAACAATTGGCTTGATAGTGTTGTTAATTAATTGCATTTTTTTTGTTGCTACTGCTCATTTGTTTTTGTTACATCACAAGAGCCTTTGATACCAAGTGTCGAATGAAAATTATTTGATAACAAAAATATTGTAACTTATGTTACAACATTTGATGAAAATATATAGAATACATAGGAAAAAACTGAAGTGCCATATATGAAACTTGAAATTATTGAAACACAGTAAAATAATGAAACTGTTGCAAACAAAGAATCAATCTTCAAACGGACCTGACCCAAGTTTGAATCTTGCTCTTGTTAGAATTGTGGTTTAGAGCATTCGGGTGCCATTTGTCCGTTAAAACGCTTGAAATCCGTGCAGTAGTTGTAGATCATGTAGTTATCTCTTACCCATTTGAGTTGACCCTGTTGGCTGAAGCTCAATTGCTTGTAAACAGGAGATGTCCACCAGTTAGCCCGGATGGGAAGGGCACACTGGCTAATACTAATGGGCCCGTTCCACTTACAAGCTCTAGCCCTGAAGTTACGGTAGTTAGCCACAAACGGTGCAGAAGTCCAGTCGATTTTGACTAGCCCACCTCTTGTAGCCCAGTTATCAGCGTTCCATAAACTGGAGTAGACTCGCATTCCTTGTTTGTTAGGATACGCGACCCCTTCACTCTCATAGTTCCTGAAGACTCGAATTGGCACACTATCAACATACCATCTGCAATACATTAATTAACAAGTAGTTAATAACTTAATATGTATAATCAAACAACCGTCTGACATGATTATATATAATGGTTCTTAGACTCGGTTTACTCACACAATTTCAGTAGGATTCCAGTGAATTGTGTAGTTGTGATAATTAGCGGTCGGGTCAAACCATAACTTGAACTGCTGCTCTCTGTTACCTTGACCTTGGGTGTAAATATTGGTGTGCACCGTGTAAGGCTCTCCTGTCGAGTTCCCCAAGAACTCAAAGTCGATCTCATCATGTTTTGCACCCGTAGAAGATAACTGTCACAATCCAACATAAGTGCATACAGTTCTCGTTGTTTATGATTATTTATCTATGTAATATAATCTATGAAGCATTAATAAAATTTGTTGTTGCACTTACATAATATGCTGTAACGGTTCCAGCTGAGTTCCCTGGAACCAACTTGATTAACATTTCAATGCTTCCAAATAAGAAGGCCCTCTTTGATTGAATACCAGATCCTGCAATTAAAAGGTGAAGTTCCATTTATTATTATATAACATAGAAGCAAAACATACATTCTGTATTGAAAAGATTTAAATTCTATAATCTTTATATATACCGGAAGTTTGGTCCAAAACAAGGCGAAGATCATCGCCATTGCCAAGAATGGAAGAATGTTGAGCACCCCAATTGAAATACATGCTTTTTGGGAAGTTTGCATGGACCATTGAGGATTGAAATGCTATTGCGAACGCAAAAACAGCCATGAACATAGCCCGAGAACCCGCCATTTTGGAGAATTATGAACAATTCTTCTTAGCTGATTCGTATGGTATGTAGTTGTGGTGTTTGTGTAGGGACTTAATAACTTGTATATATAGCCTGTGTCCAGCATATGTACCTGACCCTAATGAATCCTGTTGTGTTCCATTGTTGTTTTGACTTTGTTTAATAATATATATTGACCTAGCTAGCTTGTTTGCTTGAAGTAGTATCCATGTTCTCCTTTATGCACTTATTCCATGGGTAAATGCCACATCAAGTGAACTTCTTTCATGTTAGTTAATGGTAAAATCTTGTCCCTTGAAATCTGTTATAATGATTCATGGCTATGTATTGTTTTCTGTACTAATTTTTCTTTTATATGTCACTACTAGAAGGCATCTGTCACCAAAATGTGCAACTGAAACAAACGCGCGGTCGCAAATTTTGCAATCGAAAGGTCGCAAAACAGTCAGGTACTTCATGTTTTTGATAGTTAGATATCCATGATTTTATGTTTGTACATTTTTAGATATCACGGCTGCGAATGACGCAGTCACAAATCGGTCGCACACACACTCAAAGACTTACTTCATTAATTGATTTTGTATTTAACTGTAGCTTTATAGTAAAAAGAGACTAAAAGGCTGAGTGGTGTAGGGCGCTATTGCCCCTTCACCTCAACTTAAAAACAATGATTGACACCCCTCCCCTATTTCCTGGGCACCATTGTGAGGTTGGGCGCATTGAACAATTGTGAACACAATAACGATTGCTGACAGAATGGTCTGGTGGGCCCCCTTGATTCAACCGATTAGTTTTTTTTTCTTTTTCCTCCACTCTTTTTTCGTTTTTTTTTTTCTTTTTGTTAATTAAAGGGCGTTATTCTATTTCCTGGGTGTTGTTAGGAGGGAATGAATGTCCTTTTTACGTGACGCTGATGTGGCGTTGAGGTGGCAGATTCTACACCATGTAATTGTAGCCTAATATGAAATTTTCTTTCTTTCTTTATTTATTTATTATTCTAATGTACAATAGTTTAGTCCATATTTAGTGTAAATGAATGCAACGACACGGTTTTAGTAGGTGTATTTGTTGAAGGTAACACTAACCTGCATGCGTACAAGTTGTAAATCTTGGAATAGAATGGATCGAGTGTGCACCACGTCCCTTGCTTTAACTCGGTTTCTAAGACGTGCACCCCATAGAAAATAATTACGTCAACATTTTTTTATTATATTAAATTAATTACTACTCCGTATTTGTTTTTTCATATTAATATACAACAATTTATGAAACGGTCATATGATGTACATTGGGGTGTGGTTAGGGGTTAATTTTTTTTTAACATTCACTTTCATTCAACACAAGCATCGAATTTAACATGAGTTTTGTTCATTAAACTCTCGATTCGCTTTGAAGCCAGCTCAAGCTCGGGCTCGGGTTCAACTCGTTTTAATCCAGAAAAAGAGGATACATAATTTTTTTTTTTTTTTTAATAAATAGATCCGAAACTGATTTGTTGTTTATTCAAATACAACTTGATATGCTAAAACTTAACTCCAAGATACACACACTTTTCCTACGTAGAGCCAAATACGCCTATGTGGGTCAGTCAATATGTACCCAAATGCCCCGACTAGGAACGTTAAGATGCGTAACAAACATCAAGTAATATCCGGGTGGCGCGATCTTCCCCGACGGCGGTCCTACCGCAGTGATCACATTATTCTCGATACTCTCAACCCCGGTGATCAGCAACCGTTGGTTTTGGGAGAACCCATGCGTCGTAAAAGGCGGGTACAACAACGTCAATAAAACATCACCATATCCCAAATTCTTATTCGATTTCAATGTAAATGTCACCTTAAACTTTTTACCGTACTTCAACACCTTATCCGTAGCGTCATCTTTGATAACAGGCCTTTCTTTGTTAAGCTTCGGGTCAAGGTAATGAGGATGGAATTTTTCGACACGTAGTTCTGTCGGGTAAGGCCCTTTAAACGTATAGAACTGGTGCGGGTTACTACCCGCGACTAAAATCTTACCATCAGGAAGTACCGAAGAAATCGAATGGTACATCCTAGGAATAGTTGTCGGGTTTAGTTCCTTGAAACGCATACCCATCGAATTTTCGGGCATAAATAGGGCGGGTGTAAGGTTTGGATCTTCAGCATCTTCCCAACCCGAAGTACCCTTTTTCGCTCCGTTAATGAACAGTAACTGTGCATTAGGAAGCAGTAAAAGATCCCCCATTGTTCTTGGAGACGGCATGTCTTGGTCTTTCTCCCACACGGGGTTATCTGCGAGCACCTTGATTCGATTGCAATCGCTTAAAGCAGGGGAAAACACTCGGTTTTTAGTGTACGCAGCGTCCACATTCGCGAACGCATCCTTTTTATTACCTCCACAAACCACCACTTCAACTGGAATCGGCTTAGAGTTGTCAGGGACAACCTTAGTGGCAAAAGAGCCGCCTGACCCGAAGTCGGGTAGTTACGAGAACCTCCTGGTAACACTGGATACTCCTGCACTGTCGCTCCTGTTTTCGGATTGAATCTAATAGCCCGATCATTCGCGAATATGAACACATTCCCATCCGGAATTAGGAACGTGAACGGGTAAAGATTGTTCTCGACGTGCAGGCCTTTCCCGACTGCTGCTCGGTAGTTTGTTTAAGGAATGGTAATCTGATCACAGTTGTCCTAAAGTTGAAATTTGGTGGCATTAAGTCGTAACTAAACGCGTCTCGGCCTCCAACGATCACTGCACTTCCATCTTCCAAAACACAATTCGATGAATACCATCTACCTACACCAAGTATCTTCTCTCTTTCGACGAATTTCAGTCCCGGCTCGGTTAAGGAGAATAATCTAACGGATCTACCACCAAGCCTATTACCTCCAGTGGATACAAGGTCACCATTGGGCAACACATGTCCAGAAGAGCACCATGGATCGGTCTTAACCTGCAACACAGCCAAAGTTTCGTTAACTAAAACAACAATGTGAATTATGATTAAAAAGTGTAAAGTTAAGTTAGTTCGACATACATAAGCGGTTACAACTTCGCCAGTGTCTACATCATATTGCAATCCATGAGCGTAGCAATCAGGTTCGTTTTTGTTATCAGGATTGCGAGGACAGTTCCCCTTAGGACCTAGTTCTTTGGACGAAGGCCCAAGATTTGTGGTATCAGTCCAAACTGCCTTGTTGTTTGACATCAGTTGAAAATGCATTGCGTTAACACCCACATTTTTGTTATGTATGACCCATTCACCTTGAAATGGGTATCCAAGGGTACTTGTCCGTATAATGGCGGATTGTAAAACCCACCGCCTGAAGGATCAGCTATTGGAAGCGTGCACTTGCTTCCCGGAAATATAGGTACAGATGATTCAAGCGGACACTCTTTACCTCCCGAGTG
Source organism: Ambrosia x helenae (assembly GCA_030844895.1). Lineage (NCBI taxonomy): Eukaryota > Viridiplantae > Streptophyta > Magnoliopsida > Asterales > Asteraceae > Ambrosia > Ambrosia x helenae. Next base: position 34,115 of record JAUTDX010002939.1, read on the forward strand.
TGCTTCAGGAGGACAATCTTTGCCTCCCGGGTGTGCTCCAGCCGGACATTCTTTTGCTCCCGTATGTGTCCTGGCGGAAAATCTTTTTCTCCCGAGTGTGCTCCAGGGGGACAATCTTTGCCTCCCGGATGTGCTCCTGGCGGACAATCTTTGCCTTCCGGGTGTGCCCCCGGTGGAGAATCTTTGCCTCCCGAATGTGCTCCAGGCGGACAATGTTTGCCTCCCGGTGCTTCACACGGACACTCTTTGCCTCCCGGGTGTGCTGGCGGACACTCTTTGCCTCCCGGGGGACAATCTTTGCATCCCGGGGTGTGCTTCAGGCGGACAATCTTTGCCTCCCGGATGTGTCGGTGCTCCAGGTGGACAATCTTTGCCTTCTGGAAGCAGTGTTGGTTCTTTAGGCGGACATTGGCTTTCAACTTTGATGAAACTTTTAGCTAGAACATTAGATATAAGTAACAAATAAATTACAGAAAACATGAGTTTCATTGAACTCATTTTTTTTTATCAAAAGTTATTACTTTTGTTATCCTTTGTTTATTACAGATTTATAGTTGAATGTTTTAGCACAATTATAGAAGACTATGTGGTTATATTTCTCAGATTTGAGAAGTTTTGTTGTGGTAAAAGATAATCAATGATGCACAAAATATCTATTTTTAGTAAAATATGTTGGGTCTATATTTATCAAGAACTAATTAATATTTGAATTGTATCTATTTTTAGATTATCTATTACGTACACTATTTACTTTTACACCTATTGACCATGACAACTTGTGGTTGAAAAAAATAAATACAACACATGGGTAAAGCGAATATTGTGGTATAATTAAAAGAATGTTATAGACGAGTTTTAAAAGTGGGAGAAGTTTTCTATTTTAAACTCAAGGCTTCTTAAAAATTATTATTTCCAATACTAGCTTTCATGGGAATGTTTAGGGTATATTTGGCAACCTTTTATTGGGTAAGTGCAAGTAAGATATTTGAATAGGTAAGAACTTTAACCCAGTAAAATAGGAGGGACCTCACTGATTTCTATCAGTTCTGCACTGCCGTATCACTTCACTAAAACTGTTTTTTGAAGGCAACGTTTCACTGATTCGTTAATTTATATTTTCATTTAAATACAGATTTAAACTTTATTTTTTTTATTTCACACGGTTTAAAACCGTCCCACCAAACAGTCAGCAAAATTTAATTTTCTGTTTTTGCATTCATATCGTCCCACCCAACGGTCAAAAAAATTCAATGTTGCATTTAACTGTCCCAACTAACGGACAGAAAAAATTCAATTTTACATGCAAACTGTTGAACATTTTTTCAATATAAACCCACCACACACCGTCGTTAAAACACACATACACACCCACGGTTAAAACCTACACCTACACTCTTCAAACTAAAACAATGACGCGTTGGAACGAAGAAGAAGAAATCGCCTTGGTGGTGCTCATTCAAGATGCCCGAAACGATCCTGCTCTACAACGCCAATGCTGCCAAGGCTCGGGGAGGGACACCAGCTTCTGGGACCGTATCTTGGCCGACTTCAACCAGCAAGTTGTTGTCAACTATCGCACCTTCGAAAGCCTGCAACGAAAATGGACCGATCTCAACAATAAATGTGATCGGTGGAGCACCCTCTACGACCGCATCTTGAGGGAGCACCCAAGAATTGACGCAGAGTTGGGTGTCGAGTTCACGCAGGTGGATTATGCGGCTCGTTACCGCAACATGTTGGACCATGTCCAGGCATGACAACTGCTGCGTCAAGTTTAAGTTTATTTTATGTTTTAGTATTTTGTAATTTTTTATCATTAATAGTAATATATTTATGTTTGTTTTATTTAGTTATGTGTTTTAGTTTTTGTGTAATATATTTATGTTTATTTTATAAACTGCTAAAAATACAAAACCGTCAAAATTAAATGAAATGAAAAAAAAAACGGTGCCCAAACCGTGAACAAACTCACAGATGATGGTAACGGGCCCACTACCAGCATCACCAGCGGCAATGTTACTGTGCGGTAGTGGGTACCCGTGGACCTTACTGGTTGTGCCCTGTCCCCTCGGAGTGTTATCTCAATAAGTAAGATTTGTTGGAACTTTGAATAACTGTGTAAAATGACTATTTTACCCTTTAAACTATTATGTGTTAAATAAAATGCATCCAAATTACACACAAATAGTTCAAAAATCCATTATTGATATAATAGGTTCGATGACACTTTCTATTAATGATCACATATTAAAATACAAAGAAGTTAATCTATACTATACTAGCAAATAACCCGGGAGTTTCCGGGGGTGAATCTAACGTATTTTACGTAAAAGATTAAAATAAAATATAATATAAATAATATGGATTTGTTGAAGAATAGTTATTAATAATAATGAAAATAATAATAAGGATGTTAACTTTGTTCATATAATATTGCTAAAAGTGAAAAGTAACATGCGTATGAGAAAATTGTGAGTTATTTGCGACATTAATAGAAAAAAGTGGTTGGTAAATGTGTTATATATTGAATGGTGATTGAATTCGGAATTATTTTCAGAATTTAGAAGAATGTTTCAATTGATGACCACAAAATTAAGTAATATTATGTTATTATGAAAAACAGAAAACCAATCAATGAGGGGTAAAAGAAGTCGTTATAGCAGTTTGATAAAACACATAAGCAGTAAATCAGAAGTGAAAAAACTGGCTAAAAGTAGGAAGTTTTAGTGAAACATAGTTAGGAAAGCATCGTTAGATAAAGTTGTCTATGATAACAAACTTGATAGTTCAAAAGTTTAGAGTTCAAAATATGAACATACTAACAATTAAAGACGAATATATTGTACTTAACATATTATGTTATGTAGAGATCTTCTAATAATTATAAATAGCAAGGAGACCTTCACTTTTGTAGTATTTCAGTCGAAATCTGCCACCATTGCGTATTCCAAGTTTTGGCATACATGTTATTATGAAAAAAAAAAGAAAACCAATCAATGAGGGGTAAAAGAAGTGGTTATAACAGTTTGATAAAACACAAAAGCAGTAAATCAGAAGTCAAAAAACTGGTTAAAAGTAGGAAGTTTTAGTGAAACATACTTAGGGAATCATATAATTTTACATTATGACGTTCATTTGTCTAAAACACAATCCAAAAATGTTTAAAAGTGCTTCGTTCGATTTGTAATATTTATGTCTTTGACTTTATGTGGGTAAGATTATGACTAATATTTATTTGAAAGAATTTTAAGTTATATAGATTATAATGCCTCTGCATGTTCAAATAGTGATTAAATACAAAACAGTATATCACCAACATGTGTTCAACACTAATATGTGAATTTAGGTTTGTCATTCCACACTAAAACAGTATAACCCTTTAAAGTCTGCTTAGGGCCACCAAAAGCGTTGGGCTGCCCTGATGTTCGATGTATGTATGTATGTGTACGTTAACCAAGCATGGAGCATGGCGCTTACGGTAGACATACATCAAACATTTATAAATATTTGGAACATTTGCTCTTTGTGGTAGCCTCTGAAAGATCAAAAACACCTTTTATAAATCCACACCAGCAATTAAATCAAAAGTTCTAACACAGCCACAAGAAATTAGAAATTTACCTCAAAAAAGTTGCAACTTGTTAGGGACTCGGGGCGAGGGCTGATCGGGCGGTGGAGATGGAGTGGCCGGTGGCGAACGGTCATGTGCGAGCGTGCGGCGGGGCTGAGGTGGGGGGGGGGGGGGTAATCGCAACTTACCAGTTCAAAATGAACACAGAAGATCTTCGCATTGCTGAACCAATTTAGAACCTGAAAAAATGGGCGGGGTAATCGGAATTATTGATTAAAGATGGAATAATTGATGCTATAACAAATCTGCAACAAAATACAAAAACATTACCTCATATTTTACCATAACCTCCTTGAGCAATTAAAACCCTGAATAAACATCGTCTAATATGGAAAGCAAAAATAGTACCATTAAATTAATCCAATCCAATAACAATAACAATCATAATCATACCCTTAAGCATAAAGCGCCTTTTGTTCATAACATTCACATATCTCTTTCCTCCTCTTCACCTAACAACCTTTAAATCCAAACCATAATAATAATAATAACAATAATATTACTCTTTGTTCTCTCCATAAAAGATATTGAACAAATAGATCGAGAACAAAGCATCATCATTCACACAATCTACTCTTCTATATTTTTTTATCATCTACTATTTATTAATTACAGGTAATTTCAACTTGCTTTAAAACATAATCATAGATTTACACATTGGGTTTGAGGTGGATTAGATTACATATAGAAAATACAGTAAAATACAGACTGGCGTATATTTCATGTTTTTTAATGTCGATTTTTGAAAAGACCCTAAACAATTAACAGAGCAATAGGATTGATAAATCAAGATTACACAAACATGAAACACTGAAACCCATATCATAAAAAAACTTACGTGGATCAGATTACAGAGAAGAAGGGTGGGTTTTTTGTTTTGGAGGAGAGATAGAGGCAAGAGAATTAGGGCCGGATATCTATAGAAATAAATTGTCACTGTTTAGGTCCAAAAAATAACTTACCCCTGAGCCAACGCCATCACCTTTAAGTCCCGCCTCCCATCTCTCATAAACAATATGTGACCCAACAATGCATTATCGTTCGAGGATAATTCTCTTCACGTACTCGTATATGTCAGATGTCACGGTTATGCCATTAGTGTTTACATCACTACATCATACTGTAGCCTAAGATAGTTTTTAAGGGTGTGGAACATGTGTAGCCTTACATCAGCATTGTGTTTTAGCAAAAGTTTTAAAGTATCTTGATGGCCGTGACCAGCAGCCCAAATCAGCGGGGGGGGTACCAGACTCAATTCAATATGTCCGCATACATTTAACCATTTAGTCACCTAAATCAATATCCATTCAACAGAGGTTAAATTTTTTTAAGTAAATGAGGTATGTCGAATTCTCCATGGTCCACTATGCATTATTCAACACAGTACCACTGTACCAATGCCTTCATAAACTAAATAATAAATTATGCTGTCTTTGTTGCAGTGCATTTCAAAGCTCAAACAATCATAAACTTCTATTACTTTGTTAAGCAATAATTGTCCTAACTTCATGGTCAAGTGGACTGCATTTTTTTACTTCAAATGATAAGTTTATACAATTGTTCATAAAATTTATTATTTATCTGCATAACTAAAAGCTAATATCTATCTCATATGTTGACAATATCTAGACTTTCAATTCAAAAGAGGTTATATTTTGTTAAATGCTAAGCACATGAAGTCTAACTAATTCCCCATAGTCCAGTATCCAACTTCAAAATATAATTACTAAAGCTCAATCCACAAATAGTACCAATGCCTCCAGAAACTAAACCTAAAATAACCTCATAGAGTCTTCGCGACACACTCCTTGAACATAAAAAAAGTTCAAGCCGGTGTGCCGTAATGTTACCGTAAAGAACATTAGGGTGTAGATGTTGCACCAAACTCAACACGACAAATGAAAACCTTTGCTAGAACATGTCATAATTTGATGGGTCTTCGCCCTTAACCTATAATGGTAAATCGTACACATACTTGGCAAACTTACCTACTCGTGTCGTCTCTTAAAACTTTAACATACTCTAATTTAGTCAAGTTAGATAAACTACCTAATTACAACAAAAGTCAACAAAATCACACATGTAAGGGTCGTAAAACTGACCCAATCTAGCCACTTTAGCGGCTTTTGCGCAGCCTTTTATTTTCTCAACTCTTTCTCTTTCGCCTGCCAATAATCAACAACAATTTAAACCATAACTCCATAAGCAAACAATTAAACATAAAACTCTTTCAAATTTAAAAATCAATTAAGTAGAAGAATTAACCTTCTTCTTTCTTTTTCTTCCTCTCAAGTTCCTCCTTTGAAGTGTAACATCTGGATTTGTGGTTATTATACATCCATTGGTTTCGGATTGGTTATAAACCACTTTTAAATCCCAAAGATGCAGAAGCTATACAATATATCAAACACACACACTGAAAACAATAACAATGTGAGAACAGAGAAATAAGAAGCAAATATCCATTAACACAATATATGATGCTTATGGAAGTGTTACTGTTTGTCAAATATATAAAATACATTTCAAGAATGAGAAGGCAAGGAACACAAGTCATGATCTTTAACTCAAAACATGAAAGAATGATGCCCCATTTCCATAAGACTCAAGTTACGCAATTGCGATAATTTAAATTGAAAAAAAAAAGAAAAGAAAAAGAAGAGTAAAACAAAGTTATAAATTACATTTTCCTCTCCCCTTGGAGTAAGTTCCTCCTGGGCGAATTCTAAAGCCTCTTCAACCTTTCCGTTCCGAATCAATTCTATCAACCTTTGTCGCTGCAGATGGAAAAATAGTTGGGGGTTTGTATCTAGAATCTGCATAACATATATGCCAAGTTAACATCTTTATAACGCAAAACGATACAATAACAATTAATGATGAAAAAAGTAGGCTTCGCTAGCCAAACCATCTCCCTCCACTTTGTGTATCCCATTAGCATTTATTACATCAAAGCAATTGTTCTAAAACAAACCAAAGAATCAAAACAATCAATCAAAAACAACACACCATCGACTTAACTATAATGTTCATAACACACTCGAAAATTACTAAAACTAATTGATTTGTAAATAATAATGAGAAATATAATCACCCCAAGTTAAAGTTCGCACAGAATGCAACTTTACACTGAAGCAGATGCTTGGTGCCTTCAACTTCAGTATGCTTTGTTGCCCTTGTTGCTCTTTTAAGGTGGCGTGTCGTTGAAATCTGCAAAATAAGGAAGTGAGGTTAACAAAGGAATGTTCCTACTTTTAAAACTTTGTCCAAAAAGAATAAGCAGAAACTAATAACTTACATGTACTAAACAAATTTTAGATATTACATAATTTTTGGTCAAAGCAAACTAAGAACACATTACCTTTCCTTAAGTGACTGCTACATGGATGATTTTAATCTTTGAAAGCTATTGGAGATGCTGGCTAGGAAACCTTTGTTGGATAGAAACTGCAAACAAAGATAAGCTAATGGAAGCGGTAGATGGGATACCGTAATGGACTGCTATATGAAACTCCAAATCGTCTGGTGTGAGGCAGCCTTTTTAAGTTCTGCTACGAAACAAACAACAACAACAAATTGAAAGAAAATAATCCTGATAGAAAATTTAGTAATGAAAGTAAGATTCAGTAGAAGAGCAATTGATGAATCGATGATGGTGGAGGAATGAAAGGGAAACTTTTTATTGTTTAATTCCGGTACATGCATTGGCTCAACCGTCGGTAAAGATCCATTCACGTCATTAAGTTTCTCACTCAACAAACGCGACTGCGATGCAGTTAGCTAATGTCGTCGTCACTGTTACCTTCCCGGTTCTAATTCAGGCGATGCCGCTGCCACAGAATCAAGTAAAAAACGTGAGGTGTAAAAGTGACAGTGGTGTCCGGGAGACACCTCATTTCTTATTATTTTCTAACGTTCAATGAAGTGTAAAAGTGTGGCCAGAATACTTGTCGTCGGAAAAACATGTCCGGCGAGATTAACAGAGATGAACGGGAGGGTACGGTAGTTGGTGGCGTATTAGGGTGGTGCGACGATGGGTAGGGTGGTACAACGGTGGATCTTGTCGTGTTGGGGTGGTGGTATGCAGAACGATAGAGGTATGACAATGGTGGTTAGGTTTAGGAACAAACATGATACAACAACAATATTAAAACGTTAAGTTTCATGTATTTATTTTTCGTATTAATTATCTCAGCATGTTTAAAAATTAAAAAAAAATGTAAAAAAAAAACCATATAGGATAGTTTACCTGCTGTTCAGGTAAATTATATAGAATTAAAACATAAAACAAAGTTTAATGACTTAATTAGAACAATATTTTTTATGAGTGACCTGATTGAAACACCTACAAAACTTGATTATCATTTTATGAAATAGTTCCTAATATATAATATGTGTGCATCTATACATATATGAATGATAGTTGTTCTGTACATAAACCATAGCATCAAGAAAACACACACAAGAGTTTTTTTTTATGTTTGATTTAAAACATAAGAATCTTACCTTCTTGATGCGGTGTATTTTGTCTTCATCAGTGACTTTGTTCGCTTCGTGATCAATAACATAGAAAACTATAGGATCAAGAATGTCATCAAACTAAATGCTAAGATTAACATGAACGAAAATGGTAATGGGTCAAAGATTCAAGAGAAAAGAAGATGTTATACCATCCATAGACCAGGATCTATCATTAGTCCTAGAGGATTTAACGGTTTTGAGATCAATATCAGTCAAAACCTGGAGAAGTTCTAATAGTACTCCTAGTTTGCTAGTACCATTAACCTGCGCAACAATCAAAAGATGCACCAATAAGTTATAAAACAACCTAAACACATAGATATTAATGAAAAATCTTGATTATAAGACAGAGGAGACAACAAATTGTGCTAATTTCACATCATTTGCATACAACAGTACATAGATTGTCATAGCCATTATCAAGTATCTCTATGACAGTAGCATGCTCACACGATTCGTTATCAACCAAAACACTGACAAAGAAATTGAATATTTTTAAATATATAACTTCAAGGATATTCAACTCTCAGTGACCATAACATTCTTAACAGTGGTCCCTAGGAAAGCTTCAACAATTTCCTTCATCTTGTTTTAAAATCATTGAAGAGATTAGAGTATTTATATAACGCTTAAATAATTTCACATAAAAAAACACAGTCCCCTCCCCAACATCACATAAACTTAAAAAACCATATCGCAAATAATCAACCCATCTGTTAATAGATAACATATATAACGCTTAAATATTGCTGATAGTTGTCAATATGATATCCGTTCTACTGAAGGTGTCCAAAAACATGTAGTACAATGACAACTGCATCGGAAAAGTAAATTGCATACAAACTAACTGAAACGCCCAACACCAGGTATGTTTAAAAAAAATAAGAGGTTATGAATACAATTCTTGTAACTCAGCCAGGCGATATATACCATTATTATATTGATATGACAAAAACTTTGTTACAGCTTACTCAAGCCAATTGTTGGAGCAATGTTAAGTTATCTCAGAAAGTGCAATGACATTGTTACGGTCACTCACGGATGTGATGAATATGTTGGGCTACATGCCTAATGCCTTACCATCCTCTTTAAACAATAAAGTCAATAATCCAATCATAAATTTGAACAATTCTAAGTTTACTCATTTATGTTTCCTGAGCCATAAATCCATATTAGGCTAGTAGCCACTTTCTAAATGTGTCCAATAATGCATCAATTCCTAGATTTAACCAACATCTATCACCATGTATTGACTAAAAACCATAGTTAACCTAGGCGTCTCAAAAAAACTGAAAAAGTTCTTTGTTGTAAGATAAAGCATCTTTCACATGCAAGAATATCTGATACAATAATCCAAAAAATATAAGCAAGTCAACAAACAGCAATATATCAATTTACCTATGTCGGTATGCTCTTTTAAGATTAATTAAAAAATAGTAGTGTATTATCAGTCAGCTAGGAGCATGTAAAACGAAAAGGCAAATGAACTTATATACATTTGTACTAATACCTTTAGATGGCGTTTTTCGAGGAGACGGTTCTTGAATGTCTACAGGTGACGAGTGAACAGGATCATAACAAATGCCTGCGCATAGGTCTCATCGAATTCCTCATAAACCGCCCTTCTGTAAGCAATGACCTTAGCCTTGTTCTTTATAAAATCAATACCACCATACTCACCGCCTATAGGTTCCAAAGCCAACCGCCTCACAAAATCAAGAGCCAAACCAGGCTGGAAGCTTTCCCTAGCTTTCTCAATCACATCAACCGAGTATACACTTCCAGGCTCATAATCCACCACATCAACAGAAAAATACCCTTCCACCTCATTCCGCCTAAAATTCTGCTTACTCCTACACATACAAGACAACCCGAGCGCACTCCTCCTACCCACCTCATCCAACGCGTCCTCCACAGCCGTGACAAAACTTCTAGAGTTAGTCTGGCGAGACTTCTCCCAAAATTCGAATCAAACGGTATAAGCTCCGACGGATCAAACCATCCACAACTACTATCCCCAAAAAAAGCAACCAACAAAAGACCATCCCTCTTTAGTCTACGAACCGAAGCGGTCGCCAACTTTTCACTAAAAACATGACCAGGCCACCAAGGATGAGACTTCACTTTTGCCCAAACCATATCCATTACCACAAACCCATCCTCACTAACCACACTCCCATTCGCATCAACTCCATCTTTCGCGTTTAACTCTCTCCCCTGTTTCACTTTCTTTTGCTCGCATTTCACATGCTTTACTACACAGTTCTTATCGCTAACCGCCTCCCCACCCGATTTGCTCAAATCCTCAGTTCTCCTGTTATCTACATTGCTAACATTTCGCTCCACCGAAACACTATCTATACCTCTTACACTTTCAATTTCAACAGCTTGGACAAATATAGGGTTATCTGAATGAGCACTTATATGAAACCATATTCCATGAATCTCGTAGCCTGCAAATTACAAAAAAAAAACCATACTCAAGTTTAAGATAAAAAATGATGTCACAACATAAACACACATAAATTGCATACACAAAATCCTTCTTGTATTCAGATGTCTTAAAGTTGTGCCTCGACATTCTTGTATTCTTTTCCAGGTCTCTTTTTGATAGATAGGTTACAACGAAAAGAATAAATGATAAAACCAACCAACTAAAGACGATGATAAAACGTTAATAACCATCGCCATATTCAAACTAAAGATTATATAACAACTAACAAACAAACTTAAAAGATAAACGATAAATCAAATAATAATGACAAATGTGAGAAAACAGAAACAAAATTGCTCACCAAGTACAGAAGACATCTGATCCCAGATTCATCAGACTGCCAAAAAGAAGCGAACATTCAAATACTTCAAGCGAAAAACCACACCGAAATCGCTCCAACCGCAGCCCCCTAACGAACCCACTCTCTGTTTCTTGACCAATCAAAGCACCAGTCAATGCTCCTAACAAAGTCCCCACTGCAAATTCAATACACCAACCATTACCAAAAAAAAAAAAAAGATATCTTTAGCCCTAATCTACATCTTGCAATCAAGAACGTATCAGTTGAGATCAAATAACAAAACCCATGAATACCCAATTCAAATAAACAAAAACCCACATCAAAAAACAAAACTTTATTATCAATAAACAAAAACCCACATCAAAAAAAAAAAAAAAAAAAAAAAAACAAAGCTTTATTTACAATAAACAAAAACCCAGATCAAAAAACATACCTAAAGCAAAGAAGAAGGTTAATCAAATAACACAAAAGTTAAGCACAAAGCTACAATTCTCCTAATTCATCAATTCAATCCACTCATGCAAAAATAACAAAAAACAAAATAATAATAATAAGACATCAGATCAATCAAATCATTACTAAACAGACGATTAATAATAATATAATAATAATGTATCGAACAGGTAACGAAAGCGTTGATATATATAAAAAAAATAGGGTTAATTAAGAGGGGAGATATATGGATATAGGAGCTAGAATACAAGATCGACGTTTTCGTTGGTGAGTTCGTCCCAACTGATGCTGGATGGAGGATCAACGGAGATGATGATGATGAATGGGGAGAGGAGGGTACACAGAGGGGGAGGCAAGATTTAGGTTATGAATGAAACAATTAAGAGAGGAATTCTTGAGATTAGAATAGTTTTTTTTTTTAATAATAAAAACGAAAAAAAAATTAAAAAACTCAAAAATCTTGATTTAAGATGCCACGTGGCGATTTCAAGGGGGGATTGAAGGAACCAATGGACGCCACGTCAGCAAAAGTGCTTTCTTTTATATATATTATAGATGTAATAGATATGTATGAAATTTTAAATTAGTTAAAAGATTAGAGTTTCTAGAAGATATTGTTTGATAAATGATTATTACGAAATATATGGCAGTAATGAAAATAAACAAACATATGTTTAAATTGATTGTGTTAATTTTTTAAATATATTTATTCGACAGCAAATTGTATTTTATAATGGATTGTGTTAATTTTTATTCCATTAAATAAGAATCATGGTAATCGTAAACCATTAGTTGTGCTTGTAATTGTGATAACCTTAATGCAGTTTGATTTTGTCAGGTTTTGGAAATGTTAAACATTATTCATAACACAATTAACGTAAAAGAGGTAAAGATAACTCAATTGGTAACTAAAGGATGGCACCTTAGTTAAAGCAAATTGAAATATGTATAGAAAATACAAATTAACAAAAAAAATTTCAAAATAAACATACATAGAAAAACTTATATTAACGATTAATCATTTTCTAATACATAGAAAAAAGACGACATATGTTTTAATCCCCTTCATCATATAAACCTTGCATACATATACGACAACTGTCGATACACAAAACTTGGTAACATTCCAACGTCTAAAACCCAAACATATAAACATATATCTTCTTTACTAAGGATGTGAAAATACCAACCTACCTTGCCTTTGGAAATACATAATATGATAAGTCATATCATTCTTTAAACCAAGCTTCTCCATTGTAGACTTCCATTCTGTTATAGCATATCTTATTTGAGAACCAGAACGTTCAGAACGTATTTCCCGAAAAACAGTTTTTCCATTTACACCTTCAACTCGCAAGTTGTCAACATTCTGAAGATCACAATCTCTAGCAAACGGTATTGGAAAACGCTACAAAATTTTTATAAGAAACATTAAAATATAATTTATAACTCAAAATTAGAAACCAAACAACAAAAGTAAATATAATTTAACGGATAAGTTGCCTTAAGTAGTACAAACTTACAAACTTATATGTCAGTTTTGTTATCACTTCATGATCAGGACCAGAATATTCAGATATACTATCATCATCATCGCTTGAGTCACTTGAAATTTCAATTACTTCATCTGAAAGTTCGAAGTGAAGCTGAATATCTTCATTCCCTAAATTATGAGGGTCGACCCACTGTCCATCTTCGCGAAACAGATCTAAGTTGAATTCATAATCCTTCACTTTTTCAAACATAAGAAAATCGCAATGCATAAATTGAGATTCATTAGCAACAGTACTCCACCATCAGTAAAAAAATATCCGATGTTAAGAAACTGTAGTTTTACAGTCCATTGAAACACATCTCCAATTATTTATGACAATTTGATGTGGCAACTTAGTGTTGTTGAAATGATGGTCGATATAATCATCAGGCAAATTCTATATATTTACAATGCAAAAAATAAAAATATTAGTAACTTGAACAAATATAACATTGTTAATAAAATTAATGAAAACTAAAGACATACCATCTTTTTTGATGCAGGTATTATAAACCAAAAAGGGAATTTGTTGGATACATCTTTTGTTTGAACAGACTTTAAAAGGGTAAGTTTTAAAGTAACATGTTCAATCAATTCGAATACAACAAAATCCATATTTTAATCCCAAGATCGTTAACTACTTTGTTCCATCCAGTTGTGATATGAAATGACCCAGATTTATGTTCAACTGTTGCAGGCCAATACATTTCATTATCCATGATTATCATAACAGGACCTACAGGGAAGTGATGTTGCTCATGTAATAACTTGTAACTTGCAGGGAGCTTCTGTTAAAGATTTAAATCATCAAAAATGTTATTAATATGTTATAATAAAAATTTAATTTTTGAATAAGATTGTAATCCATTAAAGTGTTGAATACCAAAGAGGACGCATTGTTCACAGGGATTGGGTTGAAGAAGCCTTTAATCATTTTTGTTATAGTTTGTTTTTATGTTCCTGTTAAAACAATATAATGAGGCAAAATTTATATCCGAAAAGTTAGAGTGTTGAATAGAAAGTAATAACCTACAGTTTCACTTAATTTTATGATGTTATATGAAAGATTATTATAGGCCGTTTTGGCTGCATTACATTGCCATTTTGAATACATATTATGTGCACTTTATACTTAAAACATAATACTAATGTAGTAATTTTTAACCAATGAAGAAAAATTAAAGATTAAGATACATTAAAAGTATTGACGATTGTACTAAAAGTTGAAAAGATATGTTCAAATAATTAACAGAATGTTCAGTTCTAATTGTTTTATTGGTTCATCACTTTATAGTAGTTAAGAGAAATAGTAACCACAAATGCAGTATAAACTTATGAATTTATGTACATAATAAATTCATCCAACATGCACATTACTGTAATATTACCAATACAGAAGAAATATGTTGTCTTAAAATTGTATATAACTGGACTTAATCATCATTAATAAAAACCCTAATTAAAAAAAAGAAATAATTAATCATCTAATTTATCATACAATTCAAGATACAGTTGAATATTAGATGAATCTTGTATACAAATTATAAAACTAACTAACAATGTTAAAAAATACTAAATCAAGTAAATATACAATGTATTTTTCGATTGAAACCTAAAATGCAAATTATAATTGTTAAACTTGTAAAAACGATAATAATACCTGATTGTTATATAATATGACGATAATGTTAAAACAAAGATTGATAATCGGTACAATGTTGTTCACTTGAAGATGCAATGGTGTTGATCATTCATATCAGCGAGTAAGAAAAGAGGGAATGGGTTTAGACAATTGATGATACAGACATGTATTTGAGTTACATATTTTGTTGACTTAATTTGGGCCTTAGTAATAATGGGTTCATGATAAAGTTTTGGACTAATGGGCCAAATAAAAATTCTACTGGACTTATTTCAATTTCAATTAGTAAAAATTGATGTAATCAAAATTCACAATACGTTATATATACAACATTGATTTGAATATAGTGTTACTGAAAATTCATAAGAAATATGCAATAAAACTTTTAAATGAAATCATAATAATAATAAAAATACTTCAAAAGTGTTATTGAAAATAAGAAAAGTACTTGAAATAATCTCAAACTTGAAAAACAAATCAAATAAAAATTAAATGAAGTAAAATAATCAACTATTTCTTTAAGTTTGAATGAACAGATTCATCTTCTTATTCATGGTTCCATCTTCTTTTGCATTGACGTTCTTGCGTTTCTTATAGTACTTGTTGCAGGGCCGTCAACTTGATAAACATCTTCAACAGGACGCTTTGAATTTCCAAATTCATCTACATAAAACTTTTTGTTCATTGTAGACGTTTCACTTGCAGCTGCATTAGTTGAAGACATTGTATCCTGAAAACGTAAAAAATGCTTTTAATTATGTAAAAAATATGGTATAAATGAAGGGATACATGTTAATGATCTTTTCTTGTTACAAACTTGTTCATTAACTTGTTCATTCTGACCAACAGCATCTTCATTAATGTCTGCGACCTCAACATCAGCAGCTCCATTAACTAAGAATCTTCCTTGGACCTACAATAAAGAACGACTAAATTGAAATTTAAATATTTGAATAAGTAAAATTAGTGAATAAAGCATAATATTTACCTCTTCCACGTTTCCACTTTTTGCAGATAGATTCAAGTAAACTTCTTCTTTTGTTAACATTACTATTCCGTAGTGTGAATGTGTATTATAAATGTTGTACGGAGTAACATTTATCAGAAAGGCATACTTTTTACCAAGAATTTCATCAAACTTCTTAGGGTATGAGGGTGGAACTTCATTGTTGTTAATCATCTACATAAGAGGAAAACAATTTTAATATACATAATGTAATTCTCATTCAAGAATGATAAAAAATAGTGTATAGTTAATAAAATTTACCTCCTCTTCTTGTTGAACAAAATATCTTGCAAGTTTACCAAAGAGCTTGCACGCTTCATAATCAAAAAGTGTCATCATTATAGTTCCACATCCATCATCTACCTTTAATGTCATTCTATACCTGTTTATCATATACTTTATTGGTAAACATATAATTTTTGTAAATGTTTAACTATAATTAACAATTAAATTAAAGTATTAACTTTACCTTATTACTTCTTTAACTCAACACCTTCACACTTCGGACTTGTGCATTTGAAAACTTCTTTTCTGCAACCTTTAAATAACGTTTTTCATACGAAACTAATTTCCGTTCAACTTTCGATTTGCAGTAGTTACATCCTTTGTAATACCATGAAAATTTGTTGGTATTTCAGTTATTCTGCCAACTATAATAACTTTTGTGTCCTGAAAATAAGTAAAAATTTAATACATGTGTCATATATTAAATTATATTTCATTAACTATAAATAATTGTGTTATTAACAATACTTACCATACGAATAGTGGAAACAAATGGTGTTATGATAAAACGATAGTGATTAAGAAACTGATCTTCAACATTTGAAATCATGTATGAACCAACAGTGCTGTTAGATGAATCTGATGATTCTTTATCAACAAATTTCTGAAGATACCTGTAATTTAGTATTAATTTAGTTACACAAAACTTGTGACTTATTGTAAATATGTAATTAAAACATTTTAAATGCTTACTGTTTTTTGAAAGATGATAATACTTCAATATCTTCATTAATGAACAGCCTAGATCCTTCATAACTATTTGTCACACTCATGTTACCTACATAATAAAAAATTAAATAATTCATATAGAATAATTCTTCTATATTTTCATAAATAAACACCCTTGATCCTTCATAACTGTTTGTGACACTCATGTTACATACATAATACAAAATTATATAATTAATAAACAATAAAAATTGTATATATATGAAAAATGTATAACATTCGTTACCTTTGTGATTTTTAACAGTAGCAAATTGTACCAACAAAAAGACATGAGGATCACGATCTGGATTAGACATGAAACTTGACAATGCTACTGCTTTGTCCTCCCACAAAACTTCCGTCAATTTCAATTCCACTGTTGTTTTAATAAAAAGTAACATACAAAAGGTTATATAGAATTTATAAGTACATAAAAATTTTATTAATCTGTAACAAATTCTTACTCAAGGTTACGTAGTTTGAAGTTTATTTTTGGAGCCTTCATGCCATTCTTCTTGTCAACATAGTCTAAGTTGTAACACACTTTCACATACCCTATAAAGTCTGTATAATAATTAATTATATAACAATGTTTGTTATTAGAAATTACTTAATTATAAAATGAATATTGTAAACACAATAAAATAAACCATACCAGTTTTTGTATTATTCTTCAATATTTTCTGATTAAGAATCTTGAAAGAAAGAAAATCAAAAGCAAATTTAGGCCCTTCCCAGTTGTGGCATTTGACAATACTTGTTTTATCATTCAAAGAAATCTTCTTATCAAAGTCAACATGTTGTTTAGTATTATCTTTAGAAATAAAAGGGTTGTTTATGTAAACTGTTTCATCAAGATGTAGCATACTATCAAATCTTTCCAACATTATGTGCATACAATTTCCATATATAAAGTCACCCTACAAAATTGAATAAATACTTGTTAGTCATTATTTAATGAATAAATTATAATATATACATAAAGAAAATAGTGTTGACCATCTCATCCATTAGTATCATATCCAAACGATAAGTTTTGTTCTCTGCTCCATTCATCTTTTTACGCCACAGATTTGCTACTCTGACCTTAAGACTTGTGTTCCTTTTCCTTGGTTTAACATCGTTGATGAAAACGATTGGGTTTGTTGCCATGATTTCACTATTTGATAAAGTAAACAATCATTAATAATTATAAAAAACAATATAATTCAAATATATGTAACTTATCATAGTCAATGTTAAGCTAAATAATGGTTATCAAATTGTTGTTAACAATAAATTATTAAAAATACTTTGGCAGAATACATTACTCGGCCAATGATGTTTAATATTTAATCGAAATTTTTAATCAAATAAAAGAGTAGTACAAAGTTTAAGATTTTTTCAAAGACTAAAAAACTTAAGAAGAATATGAACCTGGTTTATGAATCTTTAAGCAGAAGAGGAGGAGACTCTTACAACGATTAATTGTTTGTTTCACAAAAGATGTATTTATAATATGTTTTTATTAAGGTTTGGTATGTAAAATGGAAACTATATCTTTTATTTAATTACAATATTAAAAGATATGCATATCTTATTTAAACATATATATCTTTTTACAACCAATATTAAAATATTATAATTTAAAACTTATAACAATATGTTTATCTTAAAGGTATTTAAGTAAATTATTCGAATTAAATTTTTATTAAATAAGTTAACGTTTTTAAATTATAATAATATTAAATTATAATATTTTATCTAAAAGTAAACTTAGAATGAAGGGTTTTTTGTCAAATATTGAAGCCCATTATCCACTACAAAATTCACGAATTGTTTTTTGTCACATATTCAAGCCCAATGCAAATTATTTAATGGGCCGACAAATTAAATTTTATGGGTGAATTGTATTGTGTTTCTACTTTAAAACAAAAATCATATGTTAATTTATTCTGTTGCTATATTTTCAACATGAAAGAAGTATATTCAGAAAAATTTTAAATCATGTTTAATAAATAAATTTGTTATTAATAAAGTAAATAAGCTATACATTATAGACTATGCAATTACTAAGACAGTGTATATGAGAATAACATTCATATGCAAAGATATGTAAAACATTAAACTAATATTGATATAAAATACTTGATATTGTTGTAATACAAAACATTCAAAACATACGTATTGCACCACAAAATAAAATAGACATAAAGATTACAACTTCCATAAGACATAAACACACATTAAAGATAACTAAACAAAAGGTGAAATAACTGATTCGTAGAACATCGCTCCTCTTAATCCACGAAAGGTATCAGCATGAAAAAGATATTGAAGTTGAGCAACATCCATGAAAACTTCGAAAAAACTGCGCCCCACTCAGCCATCAGGAACCATGTACCAGCATTGACCACATCTCTAACCTTGAGTACTTGATCAAGATTAACTTGACGAACATTTGAGAAACTTAATACCTTAATCCAGTTGGATGAATCCAAACTTCCAAAGTTCGACATCCAAATCAGGGGAACCTCGAATCAGAAACATGTGAAGTGTATCCTCAATCTTAAAATATGACATGAGGAATCAAATTTTGTTGAACTACTGGTAAGGATATCCTTTTGAATGTCTCTTGAGAAACATCAAATGACACGATTAAGCATTCATAATCGGACCAATACTTTGAGACTGTAAAAAACAGAGAATTGTTGCAGAATGTACCACTGGACCAAACAAAATCAGTTGTACTGTACCTTGTTTCATCTAAGACACCTAAAGCTCTCCATGATGAAGATCTCCTTGAGTAGACATAAGGAGTGATAGTAGCACCACGTCGCATTATATGTAGTATCTTGTAGTCGTTAGATGAATCCACAAATAATCCAGCAGCATCATGTTGGTAGTTGTAGGAATTACCATTTTGACTATCAGATACAATCTTAAAAACTGTTGTAGTGGGATTCCATAAAATCAAGTCACTGGTATTTTTGTCGCAGACCAATAGCAATCCATTCAAAGATGACAGAAACTGTAAATCACTAAACCTTACTTGCATACTATTACTGAATGTAGCATCATGTTGGCCGAGAACAGTGTTAAAAGTTACAATTGATGACCCTTCAATAGTCATAATTTTTTATTTTCAGCCTTTGAAATCATTTTCAGATGCAGAGTAGCAAATTTTTCGTCGACAACTCATTATACCATTTCTTCGATAACACCTTCAAACGACCAACTGTTTTCGCAGGAACTCGTGGTAAAAATTTCAGAAAACAGTATATCAAAATCAAGCTCCCCCATGATAATAGAAGCTACATTTTAAAATATAACATTTGTAAATAATAATTTAAATTCAAAATCTTAAAATACAAAATAGAAGTTCCTAAAAAGACAGGAAAAAGAACAGCCAAAACCTTATAACCTAATTATAATAAACATCATCTAAATGTGTGAAAAAACTGAAATAAACATAAAACATCATATATAATTGATGAAATATGATAAAAAGAAGCATTTATATGTTTGATAAATTGACAAACAACAACAATAACGGAAACCTTAATTACCATATGCTTGTTCACGAATATCATATGATTGAAGTTAGATTACACTTACATGTTAAAACGTGGAGAATTCAAAGGTACGGGTACGAAGAATGCAGGTGTAAATTTATGTTAGATTCTTCGAAATCTTCGAGAACTTGTAAAGTTAGATGATGATGAAAATTGAATTTAAAGATTCAATAGTAATTAGGAATGGATTGTACTTACATGGGTAATTATAAGTTTATAATATAATAGATCATAATTACCTAAAAAAAAAACCTTTCAAGTATCCTATTAAATATAGGTAACCGGTACAAATTTTTAATTCTAGTTAGATATTAAATATAGTAAACCGTGTAAATATTTATAATTCTAGTTAATACTGAATATATAATAATGACAATTAACTTTATGTATTCAATCTTTTCACACATATAATTAAGATAAACAAAATTCTCATAGCATTAAATTACATTTAAATAAAGGTAACTAAAAATGTTATATAAAAAAATGTCAACATTCTAATAGAATTACATTCCATTTAAATAGTCAAAATTAAAAAAAATAAAAAAAAAAGAATAAACTAATAGTTAAAGCATAAACTCAAAATAAGTTGTATCCAAAGCAAATGTGTAAAACTTTGCCAAGTTACTCGGAAAATTGTCCTCTCCTTAGTCTTAACAAAACCCTACCGAAATATCACTTCATTCAACTCCATTACGACTCTCAGCATGTGTTTGACCAAACTTTTTATCAGCCTCATAAACTTCATTGAAGTTTTCTCTTTGGCAACTTATACTTTGAAGTTATAGACAAAATTTCACCTCAACAACGTTAACTTTTCCCTGATGCATTAACGGCATTGGCATTGGGGTTTGATTGTTGTTGTCATCAGTACCAGAATGAGATTCCTATAATGAAAATAATAAACCATTAGACACACTTAATACACAGCTTACATTCAAAATTCAATGAAACTGGCTCTGATACCATTGATAAACGATCAAACATTTAGACAACAACAGAAGAAGAAATTAGCCAAAATGATCGATGCTTTTTATTATGATAAATGCCAAGCTATATAACAACCATACAATCA
>JAUTDX010002940.1:0-44759 GCA_030844895.1 Ambrosia x helenae
TTTTTAATTTTAAAAATTGCATATTTGGTTACATCTTTTGTTTTGAAGGTCAATTAAAATTACTAACAAGTAAGAAACTAGCAAAGGAAAAAGTTTGATGAAATCGATCTTAGTTGATCTTTTAACCACCTATAAAAAAATTAATTAAGCATAGAATCAAATACGTTCAACTCTTCTATTTGAGTGCGAAAACACTTATATTTAGAAACGTATATTAAATACACCATGTTGTTCAAAATGATCCGATGATCACTCATTTTTTTCTTATTTGTCAACAATAGAGAATTGACCCACGCCAAAATATCTGAATTATGCAATACCGTAATAGGCTTAACATCTAACCATTTGGAATTAGAATTCCACGTTCTAGCCACAATCACACACTAACCAAAAAGATGATCCAACGTTGTAGCCGTGACATTTAAGTCTAACCATTTAGGTACATGTTTTTCATTGTAACAAGTATGCGTCTAGCCGTCTAGAATTGAATTCTGTTAAAAAAAATTTCAGTTTAAGTGACACAACACTTTTACTCTTTTATAAATTATAGGGACTTTATGTAATCCGTAGCACACTTGCTCACCATCACGTTACACCACCTCCACCAGATTTTGTCAGTTAAATACAAATCCCCAACAATGAACATGAATGCCATTCACTACGAAATGCCAATCTTAATTCTAATGTATATATTTGGTTATTTGGTTAGTTTTATCATCGATCTCTGTCATTTCTGGCTATGCACTGAATCAGTTCAGAAACCGAACATGAAATACAAGGACAGAAAACCAAACCAATTATCTTGTACATATTGGTACAAGTCACTAATTAGGCTGATTTTGCCCAACCCACACAAGGTTTGCATATTTAGTGTCTGTTACAACTTTGAGACATTTAGGATTCATCATTTGTAAAACAAATATATTCCATTAGACATAGCCTACTTTGTAATTGGTTATATCTAATACCAAAAATTTTAACCAAACCAAACCTATTAAATTGCATTTTCTTTTTAACCAAAACACAACTAATTTATACCTAATCCTCCTAAAATATTGATTCACACCTTTCCACTACGAACCATACTCATCCAGTCACCCCTATGCATATTGTTCTACTAACCTTATCTAATTAGCATAAGATCATCATCATGAACCATAAACACACCTACCCCTTTAGTACGATAATTATTATAATATTACTCTAAAAAAATATAACTAAAATCATTTATATAATAATAATTTTAAAGTAAGCTTAGCCAAAAAAGTGAGGGCCCTTAACAAACCGCCCAAAGTGGAAGTCACCATCACCCATTATCTCAATTCATATATTCTAATCTCTATTCAAATTCTTCACTAAAACAAAACACCCACTAAAACACCATCATCAACACACATAACACATTTCCCCTAGGGTGTTCTTTTTTAACCGATAACCAATAACCGAACCGAACCCGAAGTGACCCGACCCGAGAAACTACCTTACCCGATTAACCCGAACCCGATTAAGTGCATACCCGAACCCGACTAGAGTTTTTAGGGTCGGTCTTCGGATTAGTTTTGTATAATTCGGGTTGACCCGAATAACCCGAATAATTCAAAAACAAATAAATGATTCAGTTTCCATATATTTATGTATATCGGAGTAGTGTTTTTGTAGCCAAATTTGCAACTAAATATTGTAGCCCATGTTGTGGTTTTATTTTACATATACTGTAGCCCAAATGAATAGAAATACGCAACCCAGATGGTTGGAAATATGTAAATCAAATACCCAAACCATTAAAACCGATAACCATTTAATTTGACCCGAAAAAACCCGAACCCGATTAACCCCATAACCAATAACCATTTAACTAGATTGGGTCGGTTATCGGGTAATATTTTCCCAACTGAAAACCCGAATAACCCGACCCGAATAACCCGATAACCGAAAACCAAACCCGATGAACACCCCTAATTTCCCCTAAAACCTGCCTCCTTTTCTTCATGCTTCTCCTAGTGCTTTCTTTCCTTTGAACATGGTTCAAAGAAAGGTTGCCAACAAGTCTGGTATCAAACCTCATCTCCATATATTAGATACCCAACTATTGGTTAACCATAAACCATCATCACCACCATCATCATCATCATTACCATCCTCATCTTCTACATCATCCACACAAGCCCATGACAAGCACAAGAAGATCATGAAGAAATCAAGATCAATAAAACGCGCCGATGACTCGCGGTCATTGGCGCTAGTAAAAACCAAGAAAACACCACCCACAACTCCACAAAAACAATCAGAGCATCTCCAACACATCCACTTTAAAACGCATACAAACACACCAAATGCATCCCCCTTTCAAACGCGCACCAAACTACATGAAATCTACTAGTAGTTTTGAAGCAAGAAAAGAACAATCACCATCACCTTCACCCAAAAACTACTCCTATCAAAAAAAGTTCAAAAAACTTCAAAAACTAATGAATTATCTTCTGGGATTAAAGGGTCAAGAACAACTAGTTTAAAGGTGAGGAGTTTAACTAAAACATCCAGTTTTTAAACCGTTAAGATCTTCAAAGAAGGTGATCATATGTGAAGATGTGGATTCGCAACGTGCAACATGTTCTTCGACGTTAAAAGATTCGAAGTTTCCTGATTACTTACAGCTAAACGATGGAGGGACTGAGTTAGATGGGACTTCTGCTATGAAAGTGTGTCCTTACTCTTATTGTTCGCTCAACGGTCATCATCATGAGCCTGTGCCACCTTTGAAGTGTTTCTTGTCAGCAAGACGACGAGCATTGAAGACGCAGAAGGGGTTTAAGCTCGGGTGCTTATCGCCACGCCAGAATAAGCCTAGTGTAAAGAAATCCGCGGTTAAAGAGGCTGCGATTGTAGCTGCAGAAGAAGTAGACATGGATGACAAAGATTTCTTTATTGATATCTGCAGTGCTAAGAGGGTACCGATTCTTGCAGAAATGAAGGGTAAAGATGCGCGCATCAGGCCCAAACAAGCTGTAAAAGAATCTTCCTTTGAAGAGCCTATGATTGTAACTCGAGAAGAAGACAGAGATTTATTTATTGATAATTATAGTGATGACAAGGAACAACCGCTTGGAGAAATGCAAGGTAAGGATGCGTGCATCATGCCCGAGTTGACCGGGCCCCACACATGCGAGAGCCTCGTGCACCAGGTTTACAGTGATGGCAAAGGAAACAAAGGCAGTCAGGATATGGAGTGTTCTGACATGGAATGGGAAGAAGGCTATCGTTCGGATTCAGGTAACGATGGTATCATTGTGTTTATATATTTATTTCTACGATTATCGGGTTATAATCTTGATATATAAAGAGATTCGTAGGATTTATTCAATGTGGGGGAGGTTAAAATAAAAACCCACTCAAATTGAAGAAACCCTGGAAACTCTGACTTCCCGAGCTTTTTATCATTTGAAAAAATTAGGGTATGTGATATACATGTTTTTAAGAGTTTTGAGCCAAAAAAATAAAAAAAAGCGCCGAGTGGATATTTTTAAAAAAAATAAATAAGTTTTTTGTGTTACATATGTTACATGTCTGTAAGTGTGTAACATACGTAACACAAAAAAATACTTATTTATTTTTTTTTAAAATATTCACTCGGCGCTTTTTTATTTTTTTTGGCTCAAAACTCTTAAAATCATGTATATTACATACCCTAATTTTTTCAGATGATAAAAAGCTCGGAAGTTAGAGTTTCACGGGTTTCTTCAAAATTTTGGGTTTTCTCTCTACCATTAGCCTATTCAATGTAAAAAAAATATCCTTTATCAGTGTTGTTATAATTTCCTTTCAGATGGTTTCAAGTTGCAGAATATTGATGGTGGTTTTGGAGAAGATCAAACCGAGAAGACTCTTGTCGAGAAGTTGGACGACGAGTATCAAGAGTTGTATGACGAAGAAAGTGTGAGCTCGGGCGCTTGGTCAGAGGAAGATTGTGATTCTGCATCAGACAGTTCATGCAACCATTTAAAGATTAATCAAGATTATATGAACTATGATGAATCTGAGGTGTCATCAACAACGTCTGAATCGGATATAAATGATAAAATGGATCAGAATATTAATTATGAGCAAGAACAAACTTCTAAGGAGTCCACAACTGTGCCGGATTTTGCAGAGAAGTTAAGCAATGAATCTGACACGAATCGCACAACTATAATCTACAACATCATACAGTTCAACATATCCGTGTTCATCAACGGTGAAAAAACTGAGCACTCTGTGCAAGTGCCTGCAACTTCTGTTGCTGCTGATAAAATGCAGACAGAGGAAGCCTTGGAAGAACAGGACATGAGTAACGAGCACGATGAAGCTAACGAGGTGAATCAAATTGTGGCAGATGAAGAACTTTCATTCGATGTTCAAGATATTGCATCTGCTGAGCAATCGGAGGCGATTGAAAAACAGGATGATCCTGAGCAAGAATGCAATGAATATGAAGCGGCAATCATATCAGACGGAATAATATCTGAAACAGATGCAAAGGCGGATTCTTCGGGTAAAAAAAGTGCATTAGTTGAAGAGCAGCCGGACGCCTGCGTAAATCTCAGGGATCTGACAGGGGTGAAGAAACCACGCGAAGAAATTGGCGATGAGTCACGGGAATTCAACCCACGAGGACCGAATTTCCTACCGGAAACACCTGAACCGGATGCAGAAACAGTGGATTTGAGGCACCAGACGATCGACGAAAGAAAGAATGCGGAAGAATTCATGGTGGACTTTGCTTTACAGCAAGCGGTTTACAACACTCGCGCCAGCGCGTAAGAGAAAAGTGGCATTGCTTGTTGAGGCTTTCGAAAAGGTGATGCCCGATACAGTTCCAGTTCGGGATCCAGTCCGGATTCCGGGTATGAACCACACAACAGAAATACTTCAAAAAGCTTTCACAAACTCAAGACCTATGCAAACTTGCAGCTGATACAAGTGGTATGCCAGAACAATTTGCATTAGATTTGATTTGATGATATTTGACATCTAGAAAGTGTGGAATCAATCTAATTACATGATTTGTGCAGGTGACATGGTTAATCATCAGTTTGTGGTCTGCAAAGCAGTGCTGAGAATCAGATGATGATGTGTTATGATAATATATGTGTGATTTGAGTTTATGTAAGAGAATTATAGTTGGATTAAGTGTGTTGTGTATCCATCTATATGTGACTTGTTTTGTAGCAGAGGCACTCTTGCCTCTTAATATTTATAAATCAAGTGTGTAATTTTACAAGAGTCTTTGGTGTTTTATTTGTTATTTTGGTTTTTTTTTTTTATGTTTTTTTTCATAACTTTCTTCTATCATCACACAATTTTGTATTCATTCAGAGTTAAATGATATAACAAATTACGTGTTACACTTGTTTACTTCGTGTTTTCGTCGTTTGGAAACTGATGGTTACATTTTCATTAGTAACATTAGCAAATCTATGTGACAAATTATACAATAGTTCACAAAATCATTAAGGATCAGATACATTTAAACTAATAAATTTACAAATCTTTAATAGTTTCTAAGTGAAAGTAATAAATAAACAAGTTGCTTCAGTAATCACAACCTACAAGTTATATAAATAAGCAAGAATAAACATTTTTACTTAGCAAAAAAAGACAACTAAACAATATTAATCAAGTAATAATTAATTAACCTAATTGAAAAATAAGATACGATTCAACTATGGATGGGTATGATATGCATAAATATGAAAGTTCACCATTATGATCAAATTTTGAGCTGCTTTTCATAAAGAAGAAATTATCATCATCATCATCATACTCAGTTAATCCCACTTATAGCAAAACTAAGGTAGGGGCTGAGGAGGGTAAGATGTAGACAGCCTTACCTCTACCCTAAGAATAGAGAGGCTGCTTCCAGTGAGACCCCCGCTCGATGTGGTTTGGTATCAAGCCTTGGACATAAGGCACATAACACTTAGCAATCGGGACAAACCAGATCAGTGCATGTGCCCCTTGTCTTTTGGCTATCAACGCCACCACATGATGCATGATTAACCGTCCATTTTAACGTTATTTTCATGAAATTAGTAAAATAACGTTAAAACTAGTGCAGCTTTACTTTTGCCCCCCGAGGGCCACACATATATATATTATATGTGCACACCGTAAGTGGGGCGTATAAAGAAGAAATTATACTACGTATTATATTCCATTCCCTTTCTAGCTAATCTTTGGTGTTTTTATGTTTGTATATGATATTATAATACATTGTTTATACTTTATAGATCATATACATATAAGAACAAAATTGAGAAAGTGTATTCAAGATGTGATTCTTACATACAATAGTAACAACTTTAAAGCTTTTTTTGACTATATAATCAATTGTTTACTCTTTAGAAAAACATACAACAAGGTTGATGCTAGTCTTTTTTTTTTTTTTTAAATACGCATCAATCATAAGAGGATCTGAAATGCGAGAGCTCGACCCGACTCCCCTCTCACGGGCCGCAATGTCTCTCTCCTCTCTTCTTCGTCGGCCCCAAAAACAATAATTTGCACATGATATAACGAAACATAATGTGTTTTGAATTCCCTTTCAACCCATTGACATGAACATGAGTTGATTGACACAAAGCTATGTAAAATAAAGACATAAATTGTTAAATCATTAAATATGATTATTTTGATAGTATATGTTTTATAACTAAATTCACTACGTTAATTATTCACAGAAGGTTGAAGAATTCAGATAGCGGCCCAGTCGAACCTAATTTAGATGATGGCTTTTATGGATAGAACCCGTTTCAACCTGTTACCCAACCTTCCTGATCCGTCCTCTAAAAAAAACTGGAAAGACCAACCGCAGCTGAATTACTTATTCCCTAATTTTGATGTTTGGTAATTTTCATGATAAGTGTATTCAGGATGTGTTAATCATATGGTCTTATTATGATTTAGTCAACTGCTGTTGGTTTTCTATTGATAACATTATGGTTTGTCACTTTGTCTAGTTAAACTCGAATACATATTGGTCAGCACCTGTTTTGG
Organism: Ambrosia x helenae; assembly: GCA_030844895.1. Lineage (NCBI taxonomy): Eukaryota > Viridiplantae > Streptophyta > Magnoliopsida > Asterales > Asteraceae > Ambrosia > Ambrosia x helenae. Next base: position 7,033 of record JAUTDX010002940.1, read on the forward strand.
CACTAATCGAATTGATACTTTCTAAAACAACCCCTTTCAACCCAAACCCGTTATCACTTGTTATCTGACCTAACATGACCGACACACCCTTTTTGCCAAAGGTTCAATTTTTTGACACCATGTGAGGCTAATGTTCTGTTCAGAAGTTAGAAATTTCAGAAAGCCTCAGAAATTTCATTATGTTTCTTTTCTTAAGTTTGGAAAAATCCTAAAAAAATAATTAGTTAATCTAAAAAATAAGTATAGTTATAATTAATATTACCCACAAGTATCTGTTAATAACAAGGATCATGTGTCTACAACAAAATAGACTGTACGATAATCATCAAAAGATGTACTATCAAACTAATACAATACTCATTGATGACAAGCTACTTGTACCATGGTTGGGAAACAAACCTCATTCACGCGAAGGTTCTTTATTTGATGATGAAACTTCGACTGCTTTATCCCATGAATGCACCTCGATAGCAGGGGACTCGACAATGAGAGACTGAAGTTCTCTGTAGCAACTATCGAGAACACTGAAATCTGTTTGATCAGCCTGTTTTACTTCTCGTTTTGGAAGATCATCACCAAAAGCCTTCAATGCATCTGTTGTTGATAGATTATTCACAGATTCATATAACTGGTGGAACTTGTTTCTCATATCTGGTGACTCGGTTATCTTTTCTCTTAAATCACTAGGAAGGCACTCCAGAGCTCTAAACCGAGTTGCATGGTAACACCAATGTAAAAAAAGTTAGCATGTTAAATAAGAAAGTTGATTATCAACCGACACACTGGTCAAATAAAGGAAAAAGAAACGTACCCGGTGACACCTCTAACGAGACCCCAGTTAAATCCAACAAGTACAGATTCTTTAAAACCAATATTGAAACCTTCTTGTGCCGAAGCTTCTTTTCCTGCTAAAAGACCATCTCGGTATCCAATCTGTTATATCATTCAAGATTTACCTAAATGTGATATACTACACCAGTGTATGTGTAGGGGTGCCAATGGTGCCACACTGATGAGTTTCAGTTAAGCAAGTTGATTTGTTCAACATGAACATGACCCATATACTTATCCGTGTTAAAATCAACCCGAACACACTACCGTGTAACTCGAACATGAACCATTTAATCTAACGTACCAAATGGGTTGGAGGTAGTATCAAGTTGTTATTTTGTTAACATGTTAATCGGATTGATGAGTTGTAATAAATGTGTTAAATGAGTCGAAAACAGGTTAGTGGGTTGACCTGTATAAGTAAATGGGTTTAACATGTCAGCTTGAGCACGAGCCTTTTAATAAACGGGCTAAAAATTACAACACAAAACCTGATTGTTTTGTGTTCGTGCCGGAAATTGCCACCCCTATGTATGAGTGTATATGTGTGCTTGTGTCCGAGTGTGTGAGAGCTAAAGATACCGCATGAAATTGTTTTTTTTCTTCTTTGCCATTCTCTGTCAAGGTCAGATGATGGATCAAAATTCCCATCTGAACCATTCAATGATGATCCATCTCCGCACCACTCGTCATCCTCACAATCTGAAATTAAACAGTAGTTATAAGTTTTAACTAGATTACATGCGCTTTTTAACAAGCATACAACTTCACCTAATACTTGTACCGTCTACTAATATAAAATAGCAAACAATGAATCTGAATCTTATACCTACTGAATGTGATTGCTTAATATGATGAACTGATGATTGATCCACTTCTATTTTTGGTTCCAATATTTCTGAGTAGAGCTCATCAGCAATACTTTTATCCATCTGAGTGATGTGACAGTATGTCAGTTATCAATTGGTGTAAGTGACATAACATGACATGATGACAACAAAAGGTAATAACAATTAGAGGTGTAATCATCACTCCTGTTTTAAACAAATTATTTTATATTTTTTGTGTTATTAGCATTCATGTTCAACTCAAACCATCTGTGTCTTTACAAGTCTCTTCACATTATTCATTTATTTGTACCTCCAATTTGACCCAATTTCGCTCTTATGCTTCCGATATCATCATTCGTGTTTTAAACTAAGTCAACTACATATTCTTGTGCAATAACTAACTAAACTATATTTGTAGTAACATCATCATAAACAAGAAACATGAAAAATTATGTTGTCCTTTTTCAAACATTTCATACATTATAGTCAAAATGCATCGTTCATTCGTTCAACACACAAACAGTGGCGGGTACAAAATTTTACAAACCAAAATGGGTCATGCTATAATGGGTCAAGTCAAAATGGACAAGGCTAGAATAGAGCAAAACTAAATAGGTGGGGCATGGGCTAAAAAATTACATCAAATTGTCAATTTGGAGGCTGGCCATTTTGCCACCTCTAAGAGCATTCACATCCCATTCTCTTAACCCAACTTTCTCTACAATATAGAGAAACAATAGAGAAAATCATAGTTATCAAAGGTGCTAGGCACACTCAAGGTGCATATGCCTCGCCTGGGGCCTAGGCGCAAAGCGCAAAAAAAGGGAGGGACTGAGGAAAAAAAGCGCACTTAAACGAAAAATAAAAAAGATATTATGTATGCTACTCTTAAAATGAAATAGACAAAAGCTATTATATAAGATTTAATATCATCTCATTAATACCAAAAATTCTAAACTGGTGAAGATTTGAATGTAATTTCAAAGCTTGAAATTTATAAAGTTCTAAATATCCTCAGCTGGACCGGAAATCTGGATGAAAGTTGCTTAAACTAGTATTGTGGAAGATTATATTGTAGACAAGATCAATAATTTTGCATTTAAAAAAAATTAATAAATTGTTATTTAGTATGCCTAGAGAGCTGAAGCGAGGGCCTAGGAACCAAAAGCACAATTAAAGGGCCTAGCTTGGAAAAAGGGCCTAGGCACATGAAGCGATAGCTTTTAATAACTATGGAGAAAATAGCTAATAAAGTATCAACTGTAAGTTTTAGGGATAAGTTTTAGAGATTCGTTTTAGGGAATGAACAATAATTAACTATAATTAGAGTGTTACTATTCATCTCTATACAATTAATGTGAGTGTATAAGAGAGAAAATAATAAAACATGTGTTTGTGAGTGACATAGAGATAGAGATGGAGAATGGGATGTTGGAGGTGTTTTAAAAATAAGCTAAAATTAAAGAAAAATACATTTTTTAGTTAAACTATAGAGATAGAAATGGAGAAAGGGATGTAAAATGCTCTAATCAAGGCTGCAAGTGTGCAACTTCTTCAACACTCCAAAACAACTCAACATTGACCGCCACGATATATCTAAAAGTATAATAGCCTAATTAACTTAGAAACTTTTAACCTCAATATATCTAAAAGTGCGGTAGCCTAATTAACTTTGTATCCAAGATGTAAACATAGCACTCTTGTTGATGTTTAAAATTTAGTTATGTAAATAGGTGAAATTACCAAGTTATGGGAAAAACAGCTAGAGAGGAGTTAAATATTACCTTAGTTTAAAAGATAGTTGCGATTTAAGGCTGCTACAGAACAGGATTCAGAAACCTGTAATTGATTAAACAACAGTCAGGTTATGTTATCTAACAATGTTAATATTTTTAAAACTATACTTACAGTGTCTTTTGTTATGTTCACTCACATAGAAATGTCACATACTTAGTAAAACACAAACACGGTCATGAATCCGAATTTATTTAGCAGCAAGCCACAAATTATGCAATTACACACGCATTCTAAATCATTTTAATGTTCAACGTCCACGTCATTTTAGAACATTTTGTATGGATAAAAACCAAATATCTTCTATTGCCCACATCTCTGTTCGCCCAAACTTTAAGACAACTAGTGGGTTGTCACCCCGCGCTTCGCGACGGGTTCAAAACGTAAATAAAAAATAAGCTAATTATGAATAATGGGGATAAAAAAACCACATGACAACGGTATATTGAAAGTCACAGAAAAGTTATTACGGAAATGAGATTTATTCGAACAAAATTTATATTAAAAGGCGATATACTCATTTAGTTGGTTTATGCATAAACCTTGCATGTATGTATTTTGATAATTTATGAGTTTTTATAATGTTATTAGTATACACGCCGAGAATGTAATTCGCATTTGAAATAAGAAGCCTTTTAATGGGATCCTAGAAAAAGAAAATTAGAACACAAATTTAGTCTAGATATTGTGGTTTGAAATATTAGACTTTTGTTTTCACAAATGCTATTGGGATATATTTGGAAAAACAAAATAAATCGTCATTGGTTTTTACAAAGCCCATATGAATTGATCCCCCACCAGTTTAATTAATACAAAGCTCTCTATCTCATTTTAATTTTAGAGTTTAATATCTTGTTTTCCTCTTGTCCCTTGGCACTGTTCTAGATAGGAGTGACTACTTTAGAGGGAGCTTAATGGAAATGAGTGGGTAGAGGGGTGAATCTTGTATTAAGGTGCGAACGAATTAATGTGGAGGGCAGTCAAATAAGAAATATATGACTCAGCAGCAAGTGGCAGCAAGTAGAGTGGATGATAGACATGTAGGATGACTTAGCAGCAGGTGGCGTTAATTACCAGGTATCAGCACAAAAAAAAAAAAATTAAAACCACAAAATTTGAGCCATTTGCGCTACTCGAACCCGTGCCCAACAGCCAACACAACAACAATCACACCATCTGTACCAGAATATATCCAAACCTACCAATATAAATAACATTTTCAAAGGCTAAGATGGCACTATTCATGGAACTACACAAATAAATATATAGGATAATTGCATGTGTTATAGCTTGTACAAACTACAAAGTAAAAAACGAAACATATATTTACAAAATTCACTTGTTTAAAACACCATTCAAAAACTAAGGTGTCGTTTCTTTTCTTTAGCGTTTTATGTGTATCCTTACAACTTACAACACAAGGAAGGAATCAAAGACATAGATGACTGGCGAATTTAAAGAGTCAATGACCAATAAGAGCGTTACATTGAACGCTTTGACAAAATACAAAATTCACTTTATACAGTTTCAAACCATAATCTCACAATGGACAATCTAATCAAATACATAGACCATTAGGCTCTGATTTTCCTCAATTCGTCAACAAAGGTGTTAGCTATGCCTATTAAGAAATCGAAATCATGAAAATTTCGATTGAAATTGAAGGCCCCAAACTTGATAAGTCAAACAAATAGCTCGAATCACAATGTATAGACGTATAGTTCATGTTCCATTTTTAGAATCATTATGAGATAAAACTTCAATTCAATTAAAACACCTAAATTTTGTTTCCAAAGAAAAGTGATCAAACAAGCATAGATGTTGGTTGTTAAACTTTATTAACAACATGTACAGAATTTCTGCTAGGCAAAACTGATATATACACTCATTGGAGCATTTTATCAAACACTTGGTGTGCATCAGAAAACCATCAAACACTAATGCACTTAACATAAAGAACATACCATAAAAGAAGACAAGAATATGAAAGTTTATCTAATTGGAATTTCTTGTTCTTATATAGCAACACAAGGTCGTGTTGCAGTGGCTAAGGCTTTTAATTTCTACAAGTACAAGGAGATGATATCGAATTCTTTTGCTTAAAAACCTGTTAGTAAATAAAGCTTACCTGTACTAGAGATGATGCTGATGTACGATAGAGATAGCATATGTAGAAACACAGTATGGATTGGAGTCAATGGAAGATTGGAAGGGTAGGGTTTTTCTAATATGTTTATTTGTTTCTTTTTCTTGTTTATTAACCTTGTCATGTGCTTCTCTACCAACCATCTTATGCTTGAAGGTATGGATTGGACGCTCAATAACACAATACCCATGGAGGGTCGGGTTTTACTCGAAACTGATGGCCGGTGGGTTTAGGGCTCCGTTCATCCGGGTTAAGCCGGCTAGGGTTCCACTTAGCCATTGAGAGCCGCGTACGGAGTACCGGCTTCTATTTAGTTATACATTAAAAAAAAAGATTAGTTGTACAACATAAAAAGTTTTGTGTACAACCTATAGAAGCACAAATCTTTTTTTTTTAAACATACATAAAGGTTATTTATATGGTATTAAATTATAAGTTGGGTATGAATTTGAGTTTGTACATAATGCTTAGGGTTTTGTGCATAGCTTAGTTTGTGTATATTCTTACGTGTGTTTCCTTATACCTCAAATTGTCCAACACAGACGTCAACCATCTAACTTAGACCCTCAAATAATAATTCAGTTGTTGAACATCTAGATGTTCTTATATGCATATGATACAAGTTCATTGATGCATCCTCTTCCTTAGTCCCTTTCTTCCCACAAAGCACACATATACTAACACACACATCACAGTGTTTCCGAGAAATGGTGGGTCGTTAAGGGAGATAGAGAGGAGACACTGAGACAGTAAAAAAAGAAAAAGGAAAAAGGATAAGTTGATTTACGTAATTATTATTTTTTTCGTAATTAATATTTCAATGTAATTTTTGGCAACCATTTACGTAAACTTATTGTTTTTTTCCCTCCAAATACTTTCATTATCCATCTTAGATTTTAATTTAAAGAAGGTTAACTATTCAAATCTTCTATTTTCATTCTTATCAATTATAATGTAAGAATTGTTAATCAACAATTGTAGATTAGTTATATTTTTCATTCTTATCAATTATAACGTAGGTCGGTTTCTTTTCTAAAATTCTTACTTTCCATTCTAAGAATGTATTATACCTTATATCTATCCGAAGGTTTCAAATATATCATATATCATTACATATATCTCGATAAAAGTTTTGCTAAAAACCAAACGAATCAAACATAACTATTTTTTTTTCAGGATTATGACTAACCAAATCAAACGGATATCGACGAAACATAATTGCTAACATTATGGGTATTTTTTACGGGTTTCATTGTATATTGCATGCCAATATCCGTTTAGACTATTATGACTTTAAATCGAGTGATGTTACTGAATCGATGCAACTAAACTTCCGCCGCATTGCGCGAAAAATCTTCCTAGTTTATTTTAATTATCTAAATATTAGGCGTAAAAGGATTAGCATTGTCGTATATATTATAGGGTACTAGTTGGAACGACCGCGCATTGCCGCGGGTATTTGTGTGTTGAAAATTAAAAACAGGTCCTGTACATAAACTTGTTTTGCTAAGAATTAAACGAACTTCTGGTTTGGATCCCATGTCAAGCATCTGATCTGCTTCATCAAGCACCTGCAAAAAACAATCATACTCAAGAATCGTGTTTTCATATGGAATATTTACCATTGTTAGTTATTATTCATACTATAATTACCAAATACATCATGTGAGTGTAATAATACTATTGCAAATTGTACAAGTTGTTAATGCACATGGTACTGTTTTGTGATGCACGTTTTCCATTCTCCAGCCACGTGTTTTTTCATGCGCACCTCATCCACATCCATCCTTCTATGTCGAAATCCTACCCGTCCATTTCTGATATGACGATTACCATTCAAAGTTGTGATATTCATACCTGTCTTATAGACAAAGAGACAGACATAGCTAGGAGAGAAACCGAGATGAGATAAGAGAGTAGAGTGACGACAAGAGAGGACGACCACTGCCTCCGACCACCCTCCTCCTTATTCCGGTGACGAGAAACAGAAGGTGGTAACAGTTTTGCCGGCGTTGCCGGCTGTGGGTGTTACAGTGAGAACGAATGTGGTTCCGGCTAGCCGAGGTAATGACAGTGGGGTTTGTCGCAGGTGATGACAGTGGTTAACGGTAATGTTGAATAAGACGATGGCGCAAGGTTTTAAAGATGAGAACGGTGATGGTGGTTTCCGCAAAAAGCTGTGGTGGCTATTGACGGTGGTGAACAGTAACGACGTTGGTTTGCACGACTGCTAATGACGTTGGTGGTTGCCGTAGTGCCGCTGGTGGAGACCCTCTCAGACCGCCGGTCAGAAGTGTTGCAGCTCAGAGGTCGTTTTCCATGTGATCATGATTCGGATTTTGGTGTTTTATTGAGAAGTAAAGGTATGTTGCCACCCAAGTGTTTGCTGAAATTCCCTAACGAAACTAACATGTCAGAAGAGAGGGTAGCGATTGGATAGTTATGAAACATAAAAAATGATATACTCCGTAGTTGATAAATTTCAATAAAGCTTGATGTGCACATACATACTGCAATTACATTATCTTTTAATATCAATGTCAACATAAAATTAGGCATTGGTAGTACCTATGCTAATCAATATGAAATAGACCATTTTATAATTTTATAAACTTCAAGTCCATAAATTCAATAAGGTTCCAAGTAGAACAGGTTGTTGTATCAAGTTGTCTATCTTGACGCGGCGCAACGCGCGCGGGTATAAATAATAGTTTACACACATTTCATAAGTTGCATTTGCTTACCAAAAAAGAGATATGTAGCTGGCACACGCCCATTTCTATTAAATCCTTCAACCGGCTAGGGGTTTCAATAACAATATCCTAAAAGAAAGATCATAAAATTAGAAACAAGATTCTACAGGACATACTTTTTTCTCCAACCTTGAGAGCACATAGACCTATGATTTCATGGAGTTGAATGAAGATTCTACCTGACATAGTTTTTTAACCTTGAAAACTCACAGGGTTTTGATTTCTTTGGGTTGACTCAAGAGAGTGTTACAAACAAAACAACATGACCGACACACCATGTATTCATCAAATTCCAGAAATTTTTCGTCCATACGTATCACGTATAGAGAATGTGATAGGTGATGGAAATTGTGGGTTTTGGGTGATAGCTTCTGCTATCGGGTATGGTGAAGATCAATGGCTACTAGTTCAGAGAAATTATTGGAAGAGCTTTTGGAGTTTAGAGAGCAGTACACAAAAGCTTTATGTGGATCATTCAAAGATCTCTTTACGTCGCTTTGTTGGTCTGGCTCTGGAATAGTATCGAGAAAACATTGGATAATTATGCTAGATGCAAGGTTCATGATTATGAAAAAGTATAACGTAATTGTTCATATTTCATCTACTGAACGAACAAACAGTTCGACATGCTTCCCGCTTTGGAAAGGCCCTAAACATTTTCAGGAGTTCAAGGTAATTACAATTGCACTTCTAGGCGGTAACCATTATGTAATGGTAGAATTGCAAGGAAAGTTCCCAATAGCAAATACAAACAACCAATGGACACTAAAGAGAGAAAACAGTGCAGACGGTTGGGAATATGTTTTCGAATCACGTCAAAATATGTAAAGAGATTGGGTAGCAAAACCTCCTGAATATGTAAATATACATTAAAGCTCGGTATGTATTTGTTGTTATTTTTATTACTATTTTTTTGTATTTTTTTTATACTTGTAATTCTTTTTGTAAATAAAAATTAAAACCCGTATATTTTTTTATGTAAAAATTCAACAAACTAAAGAAAAAATAAAAATAATTTCTGCATATTTTAATATATTATGTTAAACTATCTTTTACGTTCTTTGTAAACAACAATTTATACTTCCCTAAAAAAAGTACGACACAAAGTCTCATGTCCCGTGTTCTCAATAAAGTAAAACTATCGTTTACTTTCAACACAAACAGTCGTTTACAGAAAAGTCCAAAAAAAGACAACATCTTTTTTTATCGTTCCAGATGTCGCGTGTTCCAAGAAAGTAAAACTGTCGTTTGCGTTCAATATAAACGGTAATTTACCTTGAATTTTCCATCCCAAAAGTTTTGAATATTTGATTTTCACTCTCTTTCACCTTCTCTTTAGTGTTTAAATAATTCATTTTCACTTTCACTCTCTCTTTCAATTCCTTTAGATGGAGCTCGTTTGTAAAACATTAAGTCGATTAGAAGGTAGGCAGACCCGGAGCTCGTTGAATCAGATCAGGAGCAACGATTTGGTGAAAACATTAAGGTTCTTTTCTAATTTCTTTTTTCTTTTTTTTATTAAAACATTAAGGTTCTTTTCTGGTTTCCTTTAGATTCGGAGCTCTTTGTTTCTTGAAAAACAAAAAAACAGCGTTAAGTTATTTCATAAGAGTTTTAATTTTATCATCACTTATAAATTATAACACCATTTTAGTTAACCACGATTTTTTTATTAATTAAAGATTTAACCGACTGTGAACATGGGTTGTTGATGGCTGACTGTGAACATGGATTGTTTGTTACGATGTTAATTTTTTTGTAGTGGTATTAATGTTTTCACCAACAAGCTTCGGATCTTAGACTATGGGGTATGGGAAGGGGAAAGGAACGGGAAAGGTGATGTGGCCTTTTCCCCAAAGGGGAACACCGCCCCCCTGAGCAGCCTTCGGTGTGAGCGGGACTTTCTCCCCGAGCTCCCCGTCCCAATTCCCAATACATATTTGACCGTTTGAAATTTTTTTTGAACGTTGGGGCTTTAATTTCTAACGGTTATTTTTAAAAAAAAAAAAAAATTACCTATATACTTTATATATATTTAACACTTTACATTCCAAACAATACATTCCAAACAACCAACAACCAAAACACAAACAAAATATTAATCCTTTCATCTCTTTTTTTATAAAATTTCATGGATCCAAGACGCCCCTTCAACCCGAACACACCCGTTCACCCCACTAATCAACCACCATTCGGTTTTCCCTCGACACCCGGTACACCCTCGTCACAACCTTTTACCGGGTTTAACACCCAAACCGGGTTTAATCCTTGGCAAATGCAAGTTCAACATCACCAATGGCACATGCCACAACATCAATGGCAACCTCTACCCCAAACCCAAACCCAACCCGAGCACGATTTTGTTTCTTTGGCCTCCCACAATGATCACGTGCCCGAAACCCAAGTCCCTCCTCCCATAACCGAACCGGCCGGTACCAAAAAAAACTACAAAAAAAGGAGGAAAAAAACGTGCCCAAGATGAAGGTCCGAGTACGAGGGCGGATCCCATTCATTGGGAGCCCAATGAGTTGGAGGCGTTGGCAAAAGCTTGGGTTATCACTTCTACCGACCCTATTCTAGGTAAAAGTTTATTTTTTTTTTAAAAATTATCGATTTTATTATTATTTTTCTTTAAACCCATTGTTTTTATTTTATTTTTTTTTTGTTTTTCCGGTTTTTTAAAACCCACTGTTAATGTTTTTTTTTTCTTTTTTTCGTTTTTGTTTTTAAAACCTTCTGTTTGTTTTTTTTTTATTTTTTGTTTAGAATTATTAAGTTTTTAATGTTTACTAACTTTTTTAATAATATTTGTAGCTACAAATCGGAAAAGGGACGGCTTTTGGAACCAAGTGGTGGTTCAGTTTTACAAGTTGTTACAACGTGAACAAAACCGAACCACGCACTCGTTTAGTAGCAAGTGTAGGGAAATGATGGGAAAATGTCAAGGTTTTGCGGGTTACCATCAATTTGCTTGGAATAATCGTACCACGGGTCAAAGTGATGAGAACGTCTTGAAGGTGGCTCTTGAAGCATACACCGACAAATTCGGGGCGTTTGGGTTGATGAAACCGTATGACATTTTCTCGAAGTGTGAAAAATTCAAGGTTGTGGATAATGAGGTGGAAAAAGCAAAGAGGTCGAAAACGAGCACATCGGGGAGTTATAGTGGTGGTCGGTCGGATGCTCGTTGTACTATCAACATCAATGACGACCCGGAGTTTGAAGACGAGGCGCCTACACCCGTTCTGTGAGGCCGCCTGGAAGGGACACCGCCAAGAAAGCGGCATCGAGCGCAAAAGGAAAGCGTGTCGAAACCGGTTCTGGTTCCGGTTCGAAAGAGGCGAAAGATAAGGCGGTGGAGAAAATTGAGTTGTTGCTTCAAAACTTTAACGAGTTTAAACAGGAGCAAACGGAGAGGTACTTGGAAAGAAAGAAGGATAAAGAAGAGGCGAGGGCGAGGGATATTGAGAGGCTAAACATGGAAAAAAAAGAGAAAGAAGAAACGGCGGCGAGGGAAGCGATGAGGCTAGAGTTGGAAAGAAAACGCCTCGAAATGGAGATGTCGAGACAAGAAGCAACCGAGTTGGCGTTGATGCAAGCTCCTCTCGATAACCTTACGGAGGAGGAACGTAAGGTGGCGGCGAAAGTTAAAGATAATATTATCAAAAGATGGCTCGGAGGATCGACGTTATTTAAAAAAAAAACTATACCATAAAAACAAGCTTCTTATCCTCTTTCATTTGCATACCCTATTGCTATATTAATTTTTTTTTGCTGGATTGATAACTTGCGTTTTGTTGAGGGTATACTTGTGTTTTAGAAACGCAAATTATATTTGATAAGACGACCTGATAAAACAACCTAATAAAATGCAAGTTATACATGCTAAAACGCAAGTTATACGTGAAAAAAATTCAAGTTATACTTGATAAACAAGATGCAAATTATATCTGATAAAAAACACAAGTTATACTTGACAAAAACGCAAGTTATAACCCAGGAAATTTTTTTTTTAAAAAAGTATAGCAGTAGGGTATGCAAATGAAAGATGATAAAAAACTTGTTTTTATGGTGCATTTTAAAAAAAATAATGTCGTATGAAAAAGTCATAGACGTTTAAAAATTTGGGGTGGAACTCAATAATGGTAGGTTATACCTATTTTTCCTTTCTCATTCTCTTTTGGAAAATTCAACGTATATATTCACCATTTTAATCCTATCCATTGATTCATTTATATCAACAACCCAAAATCCTTATTATCCTTTTTAGGTTAAGGTTCTTTTTACTGGGAAATTTCTCCAAAAATGTATATAACTTTCACTAACTTGCCAGGCACACACCCAATATTTGTTTAATTTAGGTTTTTGTTTAATCTTATTTTAACAAGATTTGATGGATTATTGTTACCTTTTAAGTTGGTGGATTATTATTACTAGGTCTGTAAACGAACCGAACGAACACGAACACAGGCGTGTTCGTGTTTGTTCATTTAACTTTAACCGAACACGAACACGAACACGAACACATAATCGAACACATTTTTGTGTTCGTGTTCGTTCATTAAGAAATTTGTCATGTTCGTGTTCGTTTATGTTCGTTCATTTAAAGCCTAAACGAACAGTTCATGAACATAAACGAGAACACAAATGATCAATATAAACGAACACAAATGAACATAAACGAACAAATGCATATAAACGTTGCTTTAGCTAGAACAATCAATCGTGATAAATGATAAAACCCACAAAGCTATAGAGAACAAAACGATAAGAGGAGGTGGGTCATACTTGCGGCGCTGTGGAGGCTGAAGAGTGGAGACCGTGTGGAGGCTGGAGACAGGGTTGTGGAGGCTGGAGGCAGGACTGTGGAAGTGGTCGGCTGGAAGTGGAATAAGGTAGGGTTGTGGAGTGTAGAGAAGAAGGGTAATGGGGCTGTGAAGTGTGGAGATGGCTGATAAGTGATATGTTTAGAATGCTAGGGTTAAGGTTAAGTTTTTAGAAATATGAATTAAGGTTACTTAACAAAAAGAAATAAATAAATAAAATAAAGTTAAGTTTAATTAAACGAACATAAATGAACAAAAATAAACGAACGAACATAAACGAACGTTCATGAACATAAATGAACGAACACAACGTGTGTTCATGTTCGTTCGTTTAATTAAACGAACAAAAAATTGTGTTCGTGTTCGTTCATTTATTTAAATAAACGAACATAAACGAACTTCCCGCCGAACAGTTCACGAACAGTTCATGAACGTTCGGTTCATTTACAGGCCTAATTATTACCTTTTAATTTGGGTTGTTCCAATGCTAATGGGCTGCGTCAATAGGCTGTCCCAAAACATTAATACGACAATTTACAAGATTTAAGAAAATGTCAAGATTGGGTTCTTTTGGATAAAAAACGTTAAAAGATAAAAAAAAGATTTATACTTGGGATTGGGTTCTTTTGGACCAAATTTAAGAAAATAAACCCTCTGGTTAATGTTGACGAGCAATTTAAAATTCAAGTTAACGGTATTAGTAATCTCAAAGTTATGGAAACAAAAAAATGGAAGCTTATCTTAGGACTTAGTTGGTTGTTCTTTGTTGTTTATTTATTGAAGTTTTAAAAAGTAGTTTAATCTGAAATGACCTTTAACAGATGTATTTATAGTTGTTTAATTATGTAGTTGATATTATTTATGTTCCAATCTTGTATAATATAGTACTTATCTAATTTTGTAAGCATGATTAAGGTGATGAGTTTGAAAAAAAGCTACATATTTGAAAGAAAAAGTAGACAAACATGAAAAAGACTACAACAATATCAAAGAAGAGGTGGATAAAAATGATTATAAGAGTCCCCGCAAGAAGATTCAAGAATAATATGAAATGGATCCATATCTATGACCCCGAGGTATTGAAAACGGCTTGGGATTACGACAGTCCCGAGAGAGACGACTGGTACCATGATCCATACGAAGGCGAGTGTAAGGATTCATGGAGGTCGGATGATTATTGTCATTGGAAATAACTTTGTAACATCTAGATACATAATTGTCTTGTGCTGTATTGGTTGACTTCGTATTTTAAATGTATTAGTAGATTTGTAATGTGTTCTATTTGATATGTTTAAAAAACGATTTGTGATGAATTTACGTGTTAGGATTCGGATAAGTTTCATCACACCATGACTAAGTATTTTGTTATTGTTGTAGTTATCTAAAAGTTTATATACTTAATTTCTATGGCCGTTTATTTACTCATGTCATTATAATCCATCAATTTCTACGGCTATTTTTCAATAGCTTTGCTAGCTTAACTATTATAATCCATCAACTTGAAAATAATTTGGAATATATACATACATTTTTTTTAACCCATGTCATTAAAATCCATCAATTTTTTCTGTATGATATTAACTAAATTTTCAAATAACACGTCCTTTCAAATAACATGTGGAAATCAGATGCTTAATTGTTCCCAATAAAACTTTTGTTTAATAAACTGCATTTTAGGTTTAAAGGATAAACGGTAGTTTAATGAAACATCTGAAAGTACTGCAGTAAACTGACAGCTTTTTGTACTTTTTAGACCCCATTTTAAATAGGTGTATATCTCCTAATCAGGTGGGTGTATTAATTAAAAAAACGATTTCGCAAGTGGCTTATTAATTAAAAAAAAAAGAAAAAGAAAAGAAAAGCAAGGAACGTGCTGTTCTAGTTTGTGTCAGAAGCAAAGGCAGCTTCTTTGCAGGTATTTTACTAGTGTTCCATTATGACTATTGCTACATGAATCATTCCCTTTGTCACAAACTCAAAGCCAAACCCTACCACCAAAGCAACTCCTTTCTTTATTCACACCACTAAGTCACTAACACTGTTTTTAATAACATGTACTTGACATTTCATTTATCAACGTCATTTTAATACCCAAAAAAGAACACAAAAAAAAGAAAAGAAAAAATACTACACTAAAATGGCATAATCTCTCCATAAATACCAACCATAACCTCTTCACCTTCTCATCACAATGGCTCCCCTCCCAACCTTCACTCTCTTTTCCCTTTACTTCTCTATCATTTCCGCGATAACGATCACCGCTAACGGCTCTTTCTCCCATCACTTCGCCACAACGAAACTAACGCCAAATGTCCAAAAAATGACCCGCCTTCACTTCTACTTCCATGACATCGTTAGTGGCAAACACCCAACTGCGATCGCAATAATCAGACCCAAAAGTGCATTTGGCTTGACAGCGATCGTCGATGACCCCTTGACCCTAGACACCAAGCCCAAGTCAAAAGTTGTGGGGCGAGCTCAAGGGCTCTATGCTTTGGCTTCTAAACACAATAAGGCATTACTTATGGCTATGAATTTTGCATTTACTTATGGCAAATACAATGGAAGTACACTTAGTGTTATGGGGCGGAACCCCGTCCTTGATCCAGTGAGGGAAATGCCTGTTATTGGAGGAAGCGGGGTGTTTAGGTTTGCTCGCGGCTATGCACTTGCTAATACGGTGAGATTTAATCCAAAAACCGGTGATGCAGTTGTTAAATTTAATGTAACTGTAATGCATGGTTGATGTATCCACATTGTTATGTCATATATTCTACATTGTGATGTTGTGTATTTTACATTTGTTAACTTAATTTAAGTTAATGTTCAATGGCTATAGCATTAAGTTAATATTCATCTCTCTCAATGATTCCGATAACCCTTCACATACACTGTCCATTTCCATTTGCAACCATGGTAAACAAAATAAACCTATTTAGGTGTTTTATGTTTGTAAATGCAAATTAAGTTCATTAATTTCTAACAACGCCTCACCGGATGATAGAGACCGATTCGAGATGGTCAATATCCCAAGATAGGACCCTTAGAGCGGGTTAGACTCCAAAGAAAACAGACGAGAAGAGATAGGCTTTGCTGCCATTTTTCTTAATTCATTTCTTACTAAAATCACTTGAAGAAGCTATTAAATAGCCTTACAAATGTTAATGACCACTAACCCACTAACCTAAATTTTAGGACACACTATTCTACTAACACATGACCATTACTTCTAACTGCTAACAAACAAATAAGAAAATTGCAAAACATAAAGAACGTGGGAACTAATGTTGCATGAAATATGAGACGTGCGAATATTCGGTGGACTCTATCAATACTCCCGCCCTAAAAAACGCCCTTGTCCTCAAGGACGGACTACTCAGTCCATGGCAGTCGCCACTCTCGTCTTCTGATAATGTTCGGTTGAGTCTCAATGGTTCGCCGCAGTGGTCGCCATTTCCGTCTTCGGTTGGCACTATGTAACTTTTGTCTCTGGCCGCTATCTTCATATACACCAAAAAGAACTTCAATTACATCTGGATACATCAACTTTAAGGCATGTGGAAAACGCATGTTAACTTCAGCATGGTGGCTACGTATGAAGATGCCACAAGATTTCAACAAAGGACCATAATTATAGGTTTTGAACGTCCATGCTCTCAATTTACTAAATGGGCCATTGACATTTAAGTAATGATATTGGGTGTGTGTGAAGGTTGGTTTTGGTCTAGATGGCGTGCTTGAAGGAAAGGGAGGCAGTTTCGGTATGATACATGATGTGTGAAATGTATAGTAAATATATCGGTCAAATTTTAAAAATGGAAAAACCTACAAAACCACACACTACGGCAAGTGTACCTGTCGCAATGTAGCAGAGCAAGTAAGTCCGGAATATTGAACCGTGGACACAATATGGCGACTTTCGGTACTAGATCTCTATCGACTCCTAGCCTAGTAAATTCGATTTTTGTGAATTTTTATTAATAAATTATTAAAGTAAATAAATTAAAAGACTTAAACTAACATATAGCAAGGGATTAATAAGGAGGGAAATCAGAGATGGGAAAGGCAACCACCTAGGTATCGAATCCTACTAATGAAAATGGAACTGCCCCGGCTTTGGAAACTATGTTGGAAATCAGGATCTTATAATATTCACCACTAGTATCCTAGTGGCTCCCGGATCATTTGCCAAGACTGACCGAAAAGGAATCCTAAAGGCTACTAATCTCACTGATTGGTTAGATGACCTCTCGGTCTCACTAACTATGCTAAAGTACTCGCTATACTGGTTTAGATTTCTCACTCTCAAATCACAATACACCCTAAAGTGCAAGGAGTAACCTGTAAAGTCAATCTATGACACAGATAAGCAAATAATACTAGAGAACCTAAGAAAACCTGATCTCTCAGCGTTCTAGCCTAAAAAGAAAGTGAAAGTAAAATGACTCAATGACAAGTGAGATGCTTGTTTACAAAAAATAATTTTAAAATCGACCCCTACCCGAATGGAGATTGAGTACGGGTAAGGGAGATCCAACAGTGAAAAAGGCTAAGGCAATCCCACACGACTCGATAAACTAAAAAAAATTAAATATAAAAAAAATAAAATAAATAATAATGAAAATAAAATAAAAATATACCTGGCGGATGATGATACAAAACTCTACACTTGGGTTTTAACCCAAGTTCAATCAGGTGGCTTCTCTTTTATCCACCCTTTATCCAACCCGTTTAATTCAGATCGTTCACCATTATTTGTCAAAAAACGAACGGTGAATCTAGAAAAACGTTTGAAAAATTCAAACGGGTCAGAGCACTTATACCTACACTTACTTGGACCACACCTTATATGTTGCATTTGATGTTGGTCCTTGTGACTATGAACCCTCTCCCGTGATGATGGTGGCACGGGCCGACAATCCTGAATGTGACGAGGTGGTTTTGTCTTCTTCTTTGTTACGACCTCTTCCACTTTTTCCTCGTTTGGTGTATTGATCTCCGTTACTGGCATCCCTGCAAGTAAAGTTTCTAAAAATAACAGATCGCCAACATGGTCAAATTCTTTTTCTTCGAGAGTTGGTAAATCTATCAACTCATCACCAAACTCCTCCTCCCAATATGGTATATGCTCTTCCTTTCCATCGTCCATCTTGTTGTCCGTATCACTTCCTTCTTCAATCAACCCGACGTCTTGTTCAACCTCACTATCACTCCAAAAATCATCTTCAATGGGTTCTTGTTGGACCGGAGGTGGGACTTCTTCGTCCATTATTGTCTCCGGTGCTGGAGTGATATTATATGGTTGTAAGTATGGACTTTCCCCTTCATACCAATCTATATAGATCCTTGGTACTGAAGAGGCAAAAATACTATCGGGTTCCCTCCAAATAGGCATATAGTGATTTTGCATTTGTGTGTAGATGCCTTCTTCATTGTAACCAGCCTGGTCGCGCTCTCTTATGTAGTCTGCCACAGTCTTTCTTCCACTAGCATCTGGCATCCTAAAAATCTTACTGCAAACAGACACTAAACAAACAGATCACGGGCACCAGATAGAGAAAATATATATATATATATATATATATATATATATAAAATAAATAAATAAAAATAAAGAGAAGAAAAATAAATAAAAATATCTACAAAATGACTAGATCCCCGACTCGGGTCGTCCTCGAAAGCGCACTGTGTCCCCGGCAACGGCGCCAAAAACTTGATGTGTGAAATGTGTAGTAAATAAATCGGTCAAGTTTTAAAAATGGAAAAACCTACAAAACCACACACTAACGGCAAGTGTACCGGTCGCAGTGTAGCAGAGCAAGTAAGTCCGGAATATCGAACCGTGGACACAATATGGCGACTCTCGGTACTAGACCTCTATCGACTCCTAGCCTAGTAAATTGGATTTTTGTGAATTTTTATTAATAAATTATTAAAGTAAATAAATTAAAAGACTTAAACTAACAGATATCAAGGGATTAATATGGAGGGAAATCAGAGATGGGAAAGGCAACCACCTAGGTATCGAATCCTACTAATGAAACTGGAACTGCCCCAGCTTTGGAAACTATGTTGGAAATCAGGATCTTATAATATTCACCCCTAGTATCCTAGTGGCTCCCGGATCATTTGCCAAGACTGACCGAAAAGGAATCCTAAAGGCTACTAATCTCACTGATTGGTTAGATCACCTCTCGGTCTCACTAACTATGCTAAAGTACTCGCTATACTGGTTTAGATTTCTCACTCTCCAATCACAATACACCCTAAAGTGCAAGGAGTAACCTGTAAAGTCAATCTATGACACAGATAAGCAAATAATACTAGAGAACCTAAGAAAACCTGATCTCTCAGCGTTCTAGCCTAAACCTCTAGCACCAAAGACAAACCTGACTACATATCACCTCTCGGTTTCAAGAGTAGGAAGAATACTAATTACCTGTAAACTCACAATCAATGTTCCTATGGAATTTAGGCCTAAAACCATAAAATAAACTACAAGTACAAAGCAAGTAATTCTAACAAGTGTCCAAACATGAAAGACATTCACTAAGACACTCGTGGAACATCAAAAGATCATAAATTAGTAAAAAGTACGCACACACATCATAGAATCATAAACAAGTTTCTTACAAAAACATAAATCCAACTATAAAGTCCAAGTCCGAAACATAAACCAAAATCAAAAAGTAATCATGTTAAACCTAGGTGGCCACTGATGTTTTAGCCAAACATAATTCGAGGAAATAATAAAAATATAGGGT
Organism: Ambrosia x helenae; assembly: GCA_030844895.1. NCBI lineage: Eukaryota > Viridiplantae > Streptophyta > Magnoliopsida > Asterales > Asteraceae > Ambrosia > Ambrosia x helenae. The sequence goes on from JAUTDX010002940.1 coordinate 26,977, forward strand.
CAAGAAAAATAAAAGTCATGAAAATAATATTTAAAAACACAAAGTAAATAAATAATAACCAAACACTTGCAAATACATGAACCCGTACTTTAATCTTTTAATCCCGAGCCTTCTCCCGTTTCCTTTTTCTCTCTACAGTCAACGCAAGTTGCTTCTGTCGTGATTTTGCTCCTACTAACCTCTTCCTCGAAATAATGGCTGCCCGCTGCGTTCCTCCCTTCGAAAAATAAAATTCTCCCGCTGATCTTCTCCGCCTCTGTTCGATAATATTGTTCCCCTTTTTAAGATAAGAGCCCTATATTTTTTTTTTATTATTTTTCTTGGGCCTCCACATCTCGTGACCATGAGATGGTCATACTCCCCATTTTTGTTATTATTATTAATTACCATCATCATCATCATCATCATCATCATTATTATTATTATTATTATTATTATTATTATTATTATTATTAATCATCCCATGCTCATATCTCGGGTGTTCTTAGCTCGGCTAAAATTGCTCGTTTACGCTCCAACGTCCATGAACACCAGGTGCTTGCGTCTTGATTATTTCTCACTGTTTTAAGCTTCTTTCTCACGAACATCTACAAAATAATTAAAATAATAAATACGTAATAAAAACGACACAAAACGAATAAAAAACTAACAAAATATTATACAAAATATAGAGGAAAAGAGATGTGTTTTGCAACACATCAATACATGTGTGGTCAGTCGTTAGTGAAGGAATAATCGGTGACGACATTAATGGAGCAAACGGGTTATGTGATGAAAACATCGGTTTCGACAGTGGTTCGGCAACGGAAACAGATTGTGGTGGTGGTGTAATGGCTGATTTGGGACCTGTTAGGGGTGATGTGTTTGGTGTCGGTTGCTCGAGTTGTGCTAACAAGGTTGGCGATAATGACGTTGATAGCTTAGTGATGCGGTTAACCAAGTAAGCAATGGTTACTGTTTGAAAATCTAGTTTGGTGGCGAGACTTTTGGTGGCTTTGACGAGGGCTGCTAATTGGGTGGTGATGATGGCTTGCGATGTGGACGCTTCGGTGGTGATAGTAATTAGTTGGTTGAGTTGGTCGGAGATGGAGAGAGGGACATCGTCGGACAACGAGTCTTTTTGTGGTGGCATGATGGAGGATTGAGACGTGAATGAAACCACCATTGATAGAGACCGATTCGAGATGGTCAATATCCCAAGATAGGACCCTTAGAGCGGGTTAGACTCCAAAGAAAACAGACGAGAAGAGATAGGCTTTGCTGCCATTTTTCTTAATTCATTTCTTACTAAAATCACTTGAAGAAGCCATTAAATAGCCTTACAAATGTTAAAGACCACTAACCCACTAACCTAAACTTTAGGACACACTATTCTACTAACACATGACCATTACTTCTAACTGCTAACAAACAAATAAGAAAATTGCAATACATAAAGAACGTGGGAACTAATGTTGCATGAAATATGAGACGTGGGAATATTCGGTGGACTCTATCAATACTCCTGCCCTAAAAAACTTCCTTGTCCTCAAGTACGGACTACTCGGTCCATGGCGGTCGCCACTCTCGTCTTCTGATAATGTTCGGTTGAGTCTCAATGGTTCGCCGCAGTGGTCGCCATTTCCGTCTTCGGTTGGCACTATGTAACTTTTGTCTCTGGCCACTATCTTCATATACACCTAAAAGAACTTCAATTACATCTGGATACATCAACTTTAAGGCATGTGGAAAACGCATGTTAACTTCAGCATGGTGGCTACGTATGAAGATGCCACAAGATTTCAACAAAGGACCTTAATTATAGGTTTTGAACTTCCATGGTCTCAATTTACTAAATGGGCCATTGACATTTAAGTAATGATATTGGGTGTGTGTGAAGGTTGGTTTTGGTTTAGATGGCGTGCTTCAAGGAAAGGGAGGCAGTTTCGGTATGATACATGTGTGGTCGGTCGTGAGTGAAGGAATAATTGTTGACGACATTAATGGAGCAAACGGGTTATGTGATGAAAACATCGGTTTCGACAGTGGTTCGGCAACGGAAACAGATGGTGGTGGCGGTGTAATGGCTGATTTGGGACCTGTTAGGGGTGATGTGTTTGGTGTCGGTTCCTTTTGTTGTGCTAACAAGGTTGGCAATAATGACGTTGATAGTTTAGTGATGCGGTTAACCAAGTAAGCAATGGTTTCTGTTTGAGAATCAACTTTGGTGGCGAGACTTTTGGTGGCTTTGACGAGGGCTGCTAATTGGGTGGTGATGATGGCTTGCGATGTGGAGGCTTCGGTGGTGATAGTAATTAGTTGGTTGAGTTGGTCAGAGATGGAGAGAGGGACATCGTCGGAGAACGAGTGTTTTTGTGGTGGCATGATGGAGGATTAAGACGTGAATGAAAGCACCATTGATAGAGACCGATTCGAGATGGTCAATATCCCAAGATAGGACCCTTAGAGCGGGTTAGACTCCAAAGAAAACAGACGAGAAGAGATAGGCTTTGCTGCCATTTTTCTTAATTCATTTCTTACTAAAATCACTTGAAGAAGCTATTAAATAGCCTTACAAATGTTAATGACCACTAACCCACTAACCTAAATTTTAGGACACACTATTCTACTAACACATGACCATTACTTCTAACTGCTAACAAACAAATAAGAAAATTGCAATACATAAAGAACGTGGGAACTAATGTTGCATGAAATATGAGACGTGGGAATATTCGGTGGACTCTATCAATACTCCCGCCCTAAAAAACGCCCTTGTCCTCAAGGACGGACTACTCAGTCCATGGCGGTCGCCACTCTCGTCTTCTAATATTGTTCGGTTGAGTCTCAATGGTTCGCTTCAGTGGTCGCCATTTCCGTCTTCGGTTGGCACTATGTAACTTTTGTGTCTGGTCGCTATCTTCATATACACCAAAAAGAACTTCAATTACATCTGGATACATCAACTTTAAGGCATGTGGAAAACGCATGTTAACTTCACCATGGTGGCTACGTATGAAGATGCCACAAGATTTCAACAAAGGACCATAATTATAGGTTTTGAACGTCCATGCTCTCGATTTACTAAATGGGCCATTGACATTTAAGTAATGATATTGGGTGTGTGTGAAGGTTGGTTTTGGTCTAGATGGTGTGCTTGAAGGAAAGGGAGGCAGTTTCAGTATGATACATGTGTGGTCAGTCGTGAGTGAAGGAATAATCGGTGACGGCATTAATGGAGCAAACGGGTTATGTGATGAGAACATCGGTTTCGACAGTGGTTCGGCAACGGAAACATATGGTGGTGGCGGTGTAATGGCTGATTTGGGACCTGTTATGGGTGATGTGTGATGCGCGGTTGCACGCGTCATGTTTATTTGCTAGTTTTGTATATATTTTAGTGTTTAATTGGTGTATTATAAGTACACTATACTTGATATTAGTTATAATACAAATGCATCAATATTAGTTTAATATTAAAATTACTAAACAAATAAGAAAAATAAAAAGTTGGATTGCAATTAGTCTTTTGATGAGTTAATATACACGTAAGAAAAAGATGTGAATGAACTAAATGGCCATTATGATCATTAATTAATTTGTCATTGGTTTATAGAGCAAAATACAAACCATGAAGATGAGCTTTGAAAATAGTGGCTTGATTAGAAGATATTATCGGATTAAATCAAGAGATATAATGGGCCATGACAATTTACCAAAAAAAAGTCACTTGGGCTGGAGTTGGATAGGGAATGTAACTTAAGAGTATTGGTGAATCCTGGGCTGATTTACGGCAGGAGGCCCACAAAATGGAAAGGTCGGTGGAGCTGTGTATTAGGGGAATTAAGAGGACAACGTCAGAAGTTTTTATTATCTTTGGACGGCTGTTTTGGTAGGACGCAAGGCAGCAGCCTTGTAGCTGCACACACTTCAAGAAGAGAACCAACAGAAAAATGCATTGCGACTAATCTTGTAATCACCTCCGGGTGTATGGTTCGTTCGTGAAACTCTAACTTTTGTTTGGTTTGGTTTATGGATTGTCTTTTAATTGTTTGAAAGATATTTGTGGTTTGAGTTATTTAAACAAGTCACGTTTGTGCAATTGCTTATCTTTTAGTCATTCGCATTCGGTTTTCTTGCATCGTGAGCAGTTTGATTAATGGGAGGGTAGTTGTTATTCGTGGGTTGGTAATTAAATTGTACGAGTTATTATTAAAAACTTGTGTTTGATTATCACTTAACTTAAACCGTTCAACAAAACTATGTCTATGTAGTATCCAGTCATCTAACCAAAGGTAGGGTGAATCATTGAACCAGAAACCTGGAGGGGATTACTTCTTTAATATTATTGTTTACAATTTATAAAATTCGTTTTCTTAAATCTTAAAACAACCTACAACTCAGTTAGATTTAATTTTTTTAGTTTAAATAATCAAACAAAAGGTGCAATACTAACCACATGCTCCTCGTGGATTCGATACCTGACTTACCCTAGCTATCTAGGTTATTTAGGTTTTTGCATGACCCTAACGACAGGTCATCAATGTGTTTGGTGTCGGTTGCTCGAGTTGTGCTAACAAGGTTGGCGATAATGACGTTGATAGTTTAGTGACGCGGTTAACCAAGTAAGCAATGGTTTCTGTTTGAGAATCAAGTTTGGTGGCGAGACTTTTGGTGGCTTTGACGAGGGCTTCTAATTGGGTGGTGATGATGGCTTGCGATGTGGAGGCTTCGGTGGTGATAGTAATTAGTTGGTTGAGTTGGTCGGAGATGGAGAGAGGGACATCGTCGGACAACGAGTCTTTTTGTGGTGGCATGATGGAGAATTGAGACATGAATGAAAGCACCATTGATAGAGACCGATTCGAGATGGTCAATATCCCAAGATAGGACCCATAGAGTAGGTTAGACTCCAAAGAAAACAGACGAAAAGAGATAGGCTTTGCTACCATTTTTCTTAATTCATTTCTTACTAAAATCACTTGAAGAAGCCATTAAATAGCCTTACAAATGTTAAACACCACTAACCCACTAACCTAAATTTTAGGACACACTATTCTTCTAACACATGACCATTACTTCTAACTGCTAACAAACAAATAAGAAAATTGCAATACATAAAGAACGTGGGAACTAATGTTGCATGAAATATGAGACGTGGGAATATTCGGTGGACTCTATCATTACTCCCGCCCTAAAAAACGTCCTTGTCCTCAAGGACGGACTACTCGGTCCATGGCGGTCGCCACTCTCGTCTTCTGATAATGTTCGGTTGATTCTCAATGGTTCGCCGCAGTGGTCGCCATTTCCGTCTTCGGTTGGCACTATGTAACTTTTGTCTCTTGCCGCTATCTTCATATACACCAAAAAGAACTTCAATTACATCTGGATACATCAACTTTAAGGCATGCGGAAAACGCATGTTAACATCAGCATGGTGGCTACGTATGAAGATGCCACAAGATTTCAACAAAGGACCATAATTATAGGTTTTGAACGTCAATGCTCTCAATTTACTAAATGGGCCATTGACATTTAAGTAATGATATTGGGTGTGTGTGAAGGTTCGTTTTGGTCTAGATGGCGTGCTTGAAGGAAAGGGAGGCAGTTTCGGTATGATACATGTGTGGTCAGTCGTGAGTGAAGGAATAATCGGTGACGGCATTAATGGAGCAAACGGGTTATGTGATGAAAACATCGGTTTCGACAGTGGTTCGGCAACGGAAGCAGATGGTGGTGGCGGTATAATGGCTGATTTGGGACCTGTTAGGGGTGATGTGTTTGGTGTCGGTTGCTCGAGTTGTGCTAACAAGGTTGGCGATAATGACGTTGATAGTTTAGTGATGCGGTTAACCAAGTAAGCAATGGTTTCTGTTTGAGAATCAAGTTTGGTGGCGAGACCTTTGGTGGCTTTGACGAGGGCTGCTAATTGGGTGGTGATGAAGGCTTGCGATGTGGAGGCTTCGGTGGTGATAGTAATTAGTTGGTTGAGTTGGTCGGAGATGGAGAGAGGGACATCGTCGGACAACGAGTCTTTTTGTGGTGGCGTGATGGAGGATTGAGACGTGAATGAAAGCACCATTGATAGAGACCGATTCGAGATGGTCAATATCCCAAGATAGGACCCTTAGAGCGGGTTATACTCCAAAGAAAACAGACGAGAAGAGATAGGCTTTGCTGCCATTTTTCTTAATTCATTTCTTACTAAAATCACTTGAAGAAGCCATTAAATAGCCTTACAAATGTTTAAAGACCACTAACCCACTAACCTAAATTTTAGGACACACTATTCTACTAACACATGACCATTACTTCTAACTGCTAATAAACAAATAAGAAAATTGCAATACATAAAGAACGTGGGAACTAATGTTGCATGAAATATGAGACGTGGGAATATTCGGTGGACTCTATCAATACTCCCGCCCTAAAAAACGTCCTTGTCCTCAAGTACGGACTACTCGGTCCATGGCGGTCGCCACTCTCGTCTTCTGATAATGTTCGGTTGATTCTCAATGGTTCGCCGCAGTGGTCGCCATTTCCGTCTTCGGTTGGCACTATGTAACTCTTGTCTCTGGCCGCTATTTTCATATACACCAAAAAAAACTTCAATTACATCTGGATACATCAACTTTAAGGCATGTGGAAAACGCATGTTAACTTCAGCATGGTGGCTACGTATGAAGATGCCACAAGATTTCAACAAAGGACCATAATTATAGGTTTTGAACGTCCATGCTCTCAATTTACTAAATGGGCCATTGACAGTTAAGTAATGATATTGGGTGTGTGTGAAGGTTGGTTTTGGTCTAGATGGCGTGCTTGAAGGAAAGGGAGGCAGTTTCGGTATGATACATGTGTGGTCAGTCGTGAGTGAAGGAATAATCGGTGACGGCATTAATGGAGCAAACGGGTTATGTGATGTAAACATCGGTTTCGACAGTGGTTCGGCAACGGAAACAGATGGTGGTGGCGGTGCAATGGCTGATTTGGGACCTGTTAGGGGTGACGTGTTTGGTGTCGGTTGTTCGAGTTGTGCTAACAAGGTTGGCGATAATGACGTTGATAGTTTAGTGATGCGGTTAACCAAGTAAGCAATGGTTTCTGTTTGAGAATCAAGTTTGGTGGCGAGACTTTTGGTGGCTTTGACGAGGGCTGCTAATTGGGTGGTGATGATGGCTTGCGATGTGGAGGCTTCGGTGGTGATAGTAATTAGTTGGTTGAGTTGGTCGGAGATGGAGAGAGGGACATCGTCGGACAACGAGTCTATTTGTGGTGGCGTGATGGAGGATTGAGACGTGAATGAAAGCACCATTGATAGAGACCGATTCGAGATGGTCAATATCCCAAGATAAGACCCTTAGAGCGGGTTGGACTCCAAAGAAAACAAACGAGAAGAGATAGGCTTTGCTGCCATTTTTCTTAATTCATTTCTTACTAAAATCACTTGAAGAAGCCATTAAATAGCCTTACAATTGTTAAAGACCACTAACCCACTAACCTAAATTTTAGGACACACTATTCTACTAACACATGACCATTACTTCTAACTGCTAACAAACAAATAAGAAAATTGCAATACATAAAGAACGTGGGAATTAATGTTGCATGAAATATGAGACGTGGGAATATTCGGTGGACTCTATCACCGGACATGTCACATTGACAGAAATCATAATCGAACAGAATCAAACCAAACTAAACCAAACCATACAAAACATTGCTTTATATTATAAGAAATGACTAATTATTGAAATGAAATCTATTAAATGACATACTTAGGCTATTCATGTCATCAACCAAACTAAGTGTTTGGGATTGAGTTTAGAAATGACTTGTTGCTCTATTGTTTTTTTTCACAAAGTCACGTTAAAAAAAAGGGAAAATTGCGAATCTAGCCTTTAACCGAGTTGTTTTGCCAAAGTAGCCCCTTCAGCCGTCTTTGAAAAGACGGTTCCAGTTCCCGAGATGTATCAGCCGACTTATGATTTTCTTAGTTACTACGTACCAATGAAACCCCGCCACGTGTCCGACAAACCTGCGAGACGACTTAAAGTCGTCTCACTCGTCCCATTTCCCGAGACGACTTTGAGACTTCCCTTAGCCCGAGACGACTTAAATACAACCCTTCCATTTCCCGAGACGACTTTAAGTCGTCTCGCAGGTTGTCGGACACGTGGCAGAGTTTAATTGGTCCGTAGTAACTCAGAATCTAAAGACGTCTGAGACGCCTCGGGGACTGGGAACCATCTTTCCAAAGACGGCTGAGGGGGCTACTTTGGCAAACCAACTCGGTCAAAGGCTAGATTTGCAATTTTCCCTAAAAAAATGTTTAGTATCAATATAAGTATTTTTAATTTTGACTTTTTAAAAAGGGTTAAAAAGTCGTTTCTCAAAGACTAAGAAAACATGGTTTTTAAATAGCTTTTGGCATTTTAAACGTAAAATTATCAAATCTACCCTCACCAGTTACCATATTACTCCCAACCACCACCACTATCCGCCACTGCCACCATCAACACTATTGGATATCAAGAACACTTGCAACAGATTGTAACGCAAAAACAACGAATTTGAATGTATTCGAATTGAGTAAATAGAACAGAGTGTATTCAAAAGAAATTGGATTTATCGTAATAGAAGTTTGACTAATCTTCATAAAGTTCTTAATGTACAAAGAAGAGAATATATACAAGCATTTTGGCGGTGTTGGTTACTTTTAGCGGCAACAACCGATCAAAAACTGTTTCTCGGGTTAAACATGTTTACCTCTAAACCGTACGGTATCATAAATAATCTTCATCCTAAATAATGTAAGTCATAAGATGTAAATTTAGTTTACTAGGTTTAATTAATACACCCTCTAAACTAATACTATATAATTAAGTAATGTATATGTTACTAGATCTATCCTAAACTACAATAATCTACCAGGTACAAGTACAAGTATCGATCTAGAGTAAACCATGGAGAAGTATTCAAAGAAATATCTTAGGTAACCAGTTCTATTGCTTCCATAATTTTGCCTATGAACTTGAATCCTCGAGAAAGCTCTAGAAAATTATAGAAAATTCAACGGTGCAAATTGCAATTTAGACAAGTCACCACACATCACAAGATATATCATACATATGATCAAACCTTCAAAACATTTTATTGTGTGTCAACAAATTATACACGCAAGATTAAAGGCTTGTTTACTCATGAGAAACAACAATGATCCTTATTCCTTAATAAGAACAGATCATGAAGGTTTTTTATAAGTTAAAACACATGATCATACATTTAGGAGCACTCCCTTGTTTTATACACATAAATGAGACGATCAAACTTAATAGAAACACACATATATAGCTATGAACTAACTGTACCTTTTAAATTTCCACGCGGAAATCGTAAACAATGGTTGATTATGCCAGCAAATGAACAAACAACCATTATCTTCTTTGATTTTATACCCATCATACCCGTAATTATGTAACATTCTTGTAGCTAGCAACATCCCATTGTAGCTTAAAGGAACCGTTCCAAATCCAGCTAACTCTAGCCTAGGAACCCATTTTTCAAGCTTCTCATGTCTCACCCTTCTTTCAAGCCCCTCACAAGCAATGATATTCTTTATTTCTTCACCAAATAACATCTTTTCAACCTTTTGGCGGTCAATTGATGCGCGTGGAACAGTAGATTCCAAACAATCAAATAGTGCTGCATAAAAATTTAATGTTTCAAGTGCTCTATCCATTAAACTGAATCCATTATGGTTTGATTCTTGCTCAGTTACCACCATTAGCTTAGGTGATAACGTCCAAAGGGCATTCAAGAAGTTCATCAATTTTGAAGAACAAGCCAATGATAATGGCGAAGATGAAGCTGAATCCGGACTTGGACTAAACTGGTTTATCACGTCTTTCCTGAGAAAATCACCTAAAGTGTGTGAATTCATCAGAACATGTCTTGAATACGGGCTTCTTCTATTCGTTTCATCATCAAACGCCAAAAGAGTGTGAAGTTGAAGTACCGAGCTAATTGCTAAAGCTTCTCCTGATTTGTAGCGTAAAGTCTCAACGTCAAGATCTTCCAATCTAGTAACTATTGGATTAAACTGAAATGGGATGTCTAGTTTTTCAGCTTCTTCATTCAACTGAAACGCCATTTGTTCTAGTACTTCTTTCTGTTGATGAATGCCAGTGATCCGCAAATGTGGTGGTCCTTCGGGTCGTGTTCTTAATGATTGAAGAAGATTGATCCATTGTGCAGGCTCGGATGAACACAAATCTATAATATGAACCATCTTTTCCCTTTCATTGCTTCGAGAATCGCTTGATTAGTGATGAGATAGGACAATCTCAAAAATGGGCAAAGATCAAAAAACAGTCTTTTCACATGGCTTTCTTCAGAGACTGTTGTAATTCTTGTGGAATTTATGGCTTTGTATAAACCAGGCATCCCTTGAGAATGCGATTAGCTAGTGCTTCAGTGAAATAAGCGGCGATTCGTTGCATTGTGTCACCATCAGTAGATGCAAGATGGTTAATTTGTTCTAGTCCGATGTTGGCATTCTGGATGTTTCCAGCAGCCACATGATTAGCACAACCAACAAGCAGCTGAATGAGGTGTAAACCTCGGCTTTCTTCAACTTCTATTTCCTTTAGCCATGGGTATTGTGCTCCAAAACTAGGTGAGAGTGACATTAACGAAAACAAGTGAAGCGGAGATGAACTTATAGACGAAGATCCATCGTCTTGTGCCATTCCTGATATTAAGAGTTTCATTCAGACTTCAGTTATTCAATTTATATAGTTTATACTGTAAAAGAAAGCATTTTTAGCGGGGGTTTCATCGAAAGCAGCATCTCTATCTTCTTGGATAGAGGTAAGGTTTGCTCTTAACTTCCCTCCCATACCACTCGTAGAGATGTTACTGGTTACGTTTGTTTGCATGTAATTCAAGTTCCAAATTAACACCTTCTTGATTAAGGATAAGTCATCCTCAAGATTATATACATGATATATAAATCATGTATTTCACCTAAAATAAGAAGTAGGTACAAAGATTATATCGTCTACACTCAAACAAAAAATTCTTCAAAAGCTAGACATTTTCAACTTCAAACATATAGAAGTTTAAACTAGAAGATAGAAGTCTATTAAGTATTGCATTGTGTTATGATGACAACAATCATCACTATGTTTAATCACATAAGTGATCAATCCAAGAACAAAATTTGACAAGTTTTTAACAGTTTGATGGATTATACAACTAGAAGAAACAATTTCTATAAGAAACTAGATGGCGAATTAATGAACTCACCACTAAACATATTTGGAGATGCTGATCTGGATAATCCAATCAAATAGCAAGTCAAATCTATATACTAAACGGTGTTTTGAAAATCATTGAAACCCCATTTGGATGTATATAGCAAAATACAAACATTTTTTTGGTTATTTCTGTGTTTATCGTTGAAATTATCAAAGGTTTTGGAACGTTTTCGAAAATCCAAAGTTTGTTTAGAAAGAGTTAAAACTTGTTTGTACTTCGGAGGAGGTATCAATGGTTTATAACCTTTGCAAGAAATGAAAGAGATTGATTTTGTCGTCATTGTATTTGTCTTTCCTTCGGACATAGAGAATATCAAATATGGAGGAATTTGTTATTGGTCCTATTATGGAATATTCTACCTGCAATATAGGATTAAGTGTTTATGTTCAAGTTGCAATTATCATTTACTCACATATGGACATTTTCCTTCTTAATAGTTTATTTAAAACAATGTTTTTTCTTTTATTTTAGTGTTTGTTTTTTTATATAAATTTAAACTAGATTATCCATCGGGTGCTTTTCGGAATAGGCAAATCTAATATGAAATGACAAAATGTATATACTGTAAAAGAAATAGGTCGTTTTTAGGAATTTTTATTATAAATGTCAATACTTCATAACTGATAAAACCTACTTCTAAATCTACGTGTGCACATCTTGCTCGATTGAAGTCTCTGTACAACTTTATTACTTCATCAAGACATTCTAAAGCTATGATGTGAACCTGGAAAAAAAAACAATCAAACTGGTATCAAATGATATGTCATGATGATGATTGATTTAAGAGGCGTGCATGGTGGGGTGATTAATTATCACTTATAAGTTAGAGATTTACCCGGTGTTTAAGAATTATATGCTATATCTAATCGGTTTAGCAACCTTTGTAATCAATGTTCTTAGCAACACCAATCAAAATACAAAAAATTAGATTCTTACCAAAATGACTACATCTGTGAATATGTATGTGGTTAGCGGGTTCTTAAATGTAATAGTAAGTTCAATAAGCATATATACTATCATAACATGATTAGTGATTAACCTAGATATGATAAATCATGTGAATAAGAATGAAAAATGCATATTAAAAAATAGATGTATGTTTGGATGATGAGCAGAGATAGAAAAAATGATTGCAGCGCGTGATTGAGGCATTGGTTTTGAAGGTGTGACTTTTTTTTTAGAAAATGAGTGGTTTTAAACTATTCTAATCTTGATGAAAATAGAATTTCTAGTTTGAACATAATTAGTGACTTGCGTAGATATAATTAATGAATTCTCTAAACACATTGTGTTTTTTCCTTGTATAAACAAAAACTCACAAAAAGTCGTTTTTGTTGTGTAGCACAATGGTACTCGTTAGAAAGATAATAAAATGATCGTTAATTTGATGTAATTTTTTTTTAAAAAAAATTATCATATATAAAAGTTATTAACGTCTTAAAATTGTGGGGGAAACATGAGAGAGAAAGAATTCCAGATGGAAATAAAGATGAAGATGTCACGTGGCACACCCAAGGAGGGATGATGACATCTTTAAGTGTCATGTAGCATTAAGGGGGGAGGATGGCCTCAATGAGTGCCATGTCAAACCACACATTTTTCTTTACATATAGTTATAAATGCAATTTTGCAACCAGTTTAGGTTCCCAAACATACATTTATTTATATGATATATTTTATTAAAATTATGATTATCAACACCTAAAATAGATTATATTTGTTTCACAAATTATCCTACTTTTCTCTCTATTACTCTTCTCTTATTACTTGCTATTAAGTTAGTTTCACAACACGCTATGCACACGAAACAACCGTCATATCTTAACGTTGCCGACCGCAGTTTCAAAATAGCTTCACATTTCCGAACGCCACCCTTTTTATTGCAAAATCAGGTGTATTGAATACTACCCCATGTTGTTCATAAAACAAGCAGTTTTATATTCATATAAATTGTAAAAACTTCAAACACATATGAACCATTACTAATAAAAAGTAAGATTTAAATTTCTTCTCGTACTTCTCATACTAAAACCTCTTCTGAAAATAACCTAACTCTCTCTCTCTCTCTCTCTATATATATATATGTATATATATTGTGTGTGTGAGGTTCAGCAGGGAATCTCAAAAAGGTGGAAAACAAAAAAAACAATGCATTTAAGATGTGAAATATATCATAAAAAAGTTCAATTTTACAAATCTTTTATACATTTTTCAGGTAATTTACAATGGGGCTCAAGGACTTGAGTGAGAGGTTTGAGTACACACCACATGGTACCATCATCGTGAACCATGATTTAATAACATTTAATATGTAATGTTTTAATATTTGGTCCGGTATTTTCAGACAATTTACATTTTATTTTGATTATGTAAGACAAGATTGAAATGGTTGGTATCTACATTTGTTATACCTTATGTGTTGCTCGAACCTTGTGCTTGAAAACCTTTTGAAGTCGCATCACCGTGTTTCCGCCTTGGAGGGATGTGACACCTATGATTTAGTGTTGTTTGTCGATCCCAAAAGAGAACATGTTTTCATAGAAAGCCTTGGCGAGAAAAATCCCAACAGTGACGGAGCTAGCTCGAAGAGGGGTTGATGTGGGAAACCAAAGGTGTGCTAGATGTGAGTACGAGGAAGAAACAGTTGATCATGTATTGGTGAGTTGTCTTACGGCTAAGTATATTTGGTGGGGCGGTGGGAATTTCAATGGAAACCTCAGGTCTTTGATCGATTTCGTTTGGTCGGACCGAAAATTAATTATTTATAGCATAGTGAAGTAAGGTCATCTAAACAGGAAATTAGTGTAAAATTGTAGTTTTTTTATCTAAACTAACTAATTACTACTTTGAATTTAATTTGATTAAGTGATTTGTGAAAAGTGAAAGAAAATTTAAATTGGATTTAAAAAACATATAAAAAAAGATCAATCTTCGGTGTTAACCTAGTTGTTACTATTGAAAAATCACGTAGACATGATTTGTCATCCTACTTGTCTTAGTTTATAATTCAAAAGATAATATATTTATTCACAATGCTCCACACTTCAAACAACCGAAAAATTGATACAACTGGATAGTAATCTAGGGAACTACCACATCTAAAAATAATAACTGAACTCAATTATTAAAGGTTTAAAAAACAATGACAACTTAAAATCTAATCCTAATTATTAATTAACAAAACCAAATAATTAATGAAAACAAGTTAAATCAATAACCTAAAAGTGTTTATGTAACGAGCCGGATTTTCGAGTCAGCACCGATTGGTATTCAAGAACTAATCGCGCTTAAAATAAACTTCTCATAGTATTATTATTACAAAAACCGATAATGTTACATTATATTATTCGAAAACAACACATTACATTAACCGAAACAACCACATTATAGTTATAAAACTTGAACCAACAACCGCAACCTCTTATTTATAATTTTTTTTTTCTTTTTAGTTGATAACTTCACTTAGACAAGCATGATTTCTCGGGTCCCGAATATTCACGTAAATCTGAAATGCACATTAAAACACATTAGTCACAAAACTAGTGAGTGATGCCGAAGAGACCACACGACCGATTACAAAGTTTATTCGAAAATATGCAACTCGAACACTATTGGCCGATCAAAACTATTATGAATGTATATCTATGGTAACACTTTATCAATGCTAGATATTGGTTCCGAACCCCTTGACGGGTTGGGATAAATACATTTTGAAAGACTGATTGGATCCATTCTCGTTGTTTCTATGTGAGCGGTTCTATTATACACAAAGGAAACATGACCCGATGCAAGTTTTATACAAATAACTCAATATGCATGTACCCCCAAAAGCTTTTTAATGGTAAAATGGGGGACATGCACTCACTTTGATTGGTCTTGCTTGATTTCTAAATACCACTGGTTGCTTATGGGGCGATCCGATTACCTGTTATGTTTATAACCTTGATTATATATACATGTATACATATTTATAGCTGACCATTATAGCTTAGGTAGATAAAAACTATTCTGAAATCTGGCCATTACAGCCTAGGCACTCGGTTCCTAAGAACAAAAGGATCGAACACTTACCCGGATTAATAATATCAGTTGTACAATAATCAGTCGGTTCCTCCTTGGCCGATGGTTTGTTGTTTATAGATGATAATATTGTAAGGTTTAAAGGTTTGTGATGGTGGTGTTGGAAAGAAGATCAAGGATCGATTGTTTATTATAAAGGAAGGAGGAGTTCATGTATGTTTATGATAATATCTATAGTAGGTTAGCTTAGGTGGAAGATGATGATGATGATAGTTGAGTGTAGGAAAGGTATATAGGTGGATTGGAGAAGGATTTTTGGCGGCACAAGGAAACACAAGGGGATGGGCTGAAGATTTACTAGGATACTGGGCTAGGAAGTCTTATAAATGGGCCAAGATTAATAAGGATTCTTATTGGGCTTCTCATGAACCGGTTGGATTACTACATTTATCGGCACACCATTTATGTAGTCGGGTAAGTCATTGGGCCGAAAACTATAACTAATCGAAATGGGCCAACTTTTAATGTAATAGGGCCGTAGTTATTTTATCCGGGTAAGGTTATTGGGCTTTACCTTCGGGTGGCCCAATACTATTCTGCTCGATCTTTTAACTATTCCCTTTATTACTCTACGTATTGATTATAATAATGATTAAGTTTTTGAGGTTGTTACACTCTCCCCCCTTAGGAAATTTCGTCCCCGATAATTTTAATATATTTTACCTGGTTTGCGAACATGTGGGGGTATTTGGCTTTCATTATGTTCTCTCTCTCGAATGTAATTTCGGGTCCTCTCTTAGCATTCCATTTGACCTGAACTATAGGAATCTTTCCCCCTCTCAATTTTCTTTCTTGTCAAGCCATGATTTCTACTTGTTCCTCTGTAAAATGTAGTTGAGGATTTATCCTAATGTTGTCAATTGGAATGATAGTTTTGGGTGCCTATTGTAGGATCGGTTTATGACAAAAACATACAAAGATCACACGAGTATAAGCAATTCAGGTGCGGAAACCCTAAATCAAATACAAAATGATACAAACTGAAATCAGAACACGTTAAAGTTCAATATCAAAACATTTTCATTAATAACAATCAAAGTTATAATGATTACAATGTGATATCAATGAAAACAAAATGTTTCTAGAACCTTCCTAAACACACACATAAACACCTACAAGAAATGACCAACTGTTAAACTTTCTAAACACATAAACCTATATATAGTGATGTCCATGCGACCCTGACAAGGTTCGAATGATCCATTCGACCTGTCGATAGTTCGAACAAACATAATAACCATTACAAAACTTTGATTCGACCAGACACAAAGTCCATTCGACCTTCATAAAACTCCATTCGACCCCCGATAGGTTCGAACAGGCCTTGTAATCTATCACAAACTTGAAATATTCGACTTTTATTCTGTTATCCAAAAGCGACAACCACAATATGCTTCTACAAACTCCCCTTGGCTGTTGCTCGGATGTTTGTTTGTTCAATGTAACCTTCACTTTCTTTTCACATTCAAACCTTCAGAAATAGACGTGCACTTTTTAGGTTCGGTCTCAACTTCATAACTTTACCCAACATCTTTTTGTATTCACATCCACCGAACACTCCCCATGAAAAACAAAAAAATACGACCCTTTGAATCTCCAAGCTTATTCCAAATCTGATACATCGAAGTGAATTGGATGTAATACAACGTGTCGATGTCTTCTTTCGAACAATTAATTAGCCACATCGGATCGAACACGCATATCTTCTTACACGTGAGCTTTGGATTCTTATCATGTATTACGATATAGCTTCAGTAGTCCTCCAATCATAGTACAAAAAGCAAAATCATTGCTGAAGTGTTGTGCCACAACCCGACCAAGGTGGGCCTGGTCGAAATACAGCTTGGTACTAACTTGCACGGCGGAAGTAACAATTATTATATAAAGGTTTTAAAACAATTTCTAATTCCAAATATATTAATACAACATTAAATGAATGCTTCAAAGGTATACACGGACGAATCGAGTGGTCATCGATGTAGTTTGATTGATGTGCAATCCACAAGTCAATCCAATCTCTAACCATGCTTAGCTCTATGCTCTAATCCGCGACTAATGTAATATACCTCGCGTTCGCATCCTTCCATATGTTGTACCTAAACACATGCTTAAAAAGAGTTTTGGTCAACAAATATGTTGGTGAGTTCATGTGTGCGTTAATTGGTTTTAAAATCAGTTTATCGTTCCAAAACAAGTTTATAAGTTAATATGATTCAACATATGGTTTAACACTGGTGATGTACAAGCCACACCTCAAACCTGTCACTGAATCCATCTACTCCCATTATGGATTCCCATGGCAAAATACGTGTCACAACCTCAGTGGAGGGTTCCCGGGCTTCGGGTCCTCTGTGTGTGGGGGTTTCCCCAAGTAGTACTTCCCACATATTAAGTGGCCCAAT
>JAUTDX010002941.1:0-50933 GCA_030844895.1 Ambrosia x helenae
GAAGAAACAAAAGGCTACAGCAAGTATGATACAGGTCAAATACAAGTATAAAGTGGTTTTAGGTTGTTGTATACCTTGTTTGCTACAAGCTTATAAATCCTTGTTCCACACGTACAACTCGAACCGAACCTGGAAAGAGTAACAAGAATGGGCACCAGCGAAAGGAGGTGACCGCCTTAACTCTGAAAAGACTCGTTATGGCAGACCAAATATGTGGTGTGGCTAACGGTTTTTTAAGTGTACAATCGTTTGAATGTTGTGAATCTTGTGTGTATTGCAAGAGCTTGATCCCCCTATTTATAGAACACAAGGTGGGCCAAACATCATTAACCTATAAGCACGACGATGGACTTAGGTCCATGTTATGGGCTTGCCTCCTTTCGGCCCAATATTTTGGATTGGATTGGACGAATTGAGATGCAACTAAACGTAATAAATGCTAAGGATATAGAAGAGAATATACCGCCCTGCCGTTGGTCCACGTGGCGCGACGTGATTGGCTGCAGGCTCTTATCTTCTTCCTGTGTCAGCCGCGTCTTCTAGAAGGCGTCCGATATGATGTTATGGCAGAAAGGCTAAGAAGTTGTCAGTGTAGCCAAATGGGAGCACTAGGGAAGTTGCATCTAAATTGAGCATCGCCAGCGCCATCTGGCGCATTCTATAAGAGCTTTTGCGATGTGAGTCTCTTGTGGATGATATATACTTGAGATGTTTTTGACAATTCTGCATAGGGATTTGATCTTGCACCGTATATGCTCCGCGGGGTGTAGTAGTCTTTTTGATTTATATAGCGCAGGCAGGGCCTGGGTGTATCAATACTTTGTACTTTTTTTATAGTTGTGGGGTAGTGTTGCTTCTTCTCGGGGTTTTTTGGTACCCTACCCCTTCAAGGAGCCATGGTGATCAGACGCACCAGTGGTGAACTTGATAGCATTTTTTACACTTATGAATACATACGAATCACAAGATCTTCAATAACGCTTTCTCGATTGAATGACTTAACATTTTTTTGTAGTCAAACATCTAATCAGGGCCAAAGCCGGGAGCATTTCGTGTGTATCGTTGAACATCCACATTTTGACCATTCTTTTACACACTTTGTTTTTTTTTTGTTGAACTCTTTTGTTTGGAGTTGCATATCCAACAAAGTAACCTTCTAACCTTTTTGCCCCAAATTTCTCATTACTTTCTTGCATTGTACACAACGTCCCAAATGGCTCTAGAAACTATAAAATCGGCTTTCATCGATTAAGAAGTTCATAAGAAGTTGTGCCAAACTTCTTCACTGTTAATACACGATTAAGAGTATAATAAGTTGCATGAATTTCCTCATTCCCTAAATAACTGGAAGTTTTGAATCTACAAACATTGTCCTAGCTGTTCATTTAGAGTCATGTTTTTCCTTTCTGCAACACCATTCTGCTAAGGAGTGTATGGAGCAACTATATCATGATGAATCATTTTTCTTCACACAGTGCCTCCATAGCAGAATTCTTGAACTCTGTCCTGTTTTACATCGAATTCGTTTATCTTCAAACTGTAGATACTTTCCAAATGGTTAAACAGAAGCTTCAAGTTGTTAAGCATGTCATTCTTGTGCTGCATACTCATAACCCAATGGAATCTTGAATAATCATCAGTAACAACCAAACATTACAGTTCTCCACAAATGCTTTTTCGCTTAATAGGTCCAAATAGATCCAAGCGTAAAATGTCAAGAGGGACACTGACTAGATTGATCTTTTTGGGGGTTGTGCGACTTCTTGTGTTGTTTGCCATTCTAGTAGGATTCACACTTGTCATTCAGATGAAAGTGTCCTCATATTCAAACTATCAACGAGGCTATTCTTCACCAAATGGTTCATTTTTCAAAGATGAATATTGTCCATACGACGATGCCACATTATAGATTATTTTCTATGTAGCCTTGATAGAAAACACGTGAGCTGCCCTTTCAGTGGTAGTTGCCCTACTCATGTCAAGAATATACAAACTGAAAACTCTTGGTGCCTTCAGCATGATCCATTCCTTAGGAATTTTTAACCTGGGTTTTAGGATGTAACACGATTTGTCATCAAAGTGTACTGAAAACTTCTTGTCATAAATCTGAGAGACACTCAACAAATTATGATCAATCTGCTTCATGTAGGAAATCTTCTCGAAACTCACTATTCCATTACTCATATTTCCTTCCATTGTGATGCAACCACCATTGTTCCCCGCAAAGACAACATAACCTCCACTTATATTTTTAATGTCGAATTGGAGAGGCATGTCACTTGTCATGTGCCCAGAAACTCTACTGTCTAAAATCCAAAAGACTGCTGAAAAGCCCACAAGAACTCCCTGCACATAAGTAAAAAAAAATAGTTAAGAGGGGAGACACAAGCCTTTTTCGGTGTTGGGTCGTCTATGGTCATCAATCAATGGAGCTACTTTCTTGAGTGGCTTGAGTTTCACAAACATTACCCGACCCTTTTGAAGATGAAACAACTGCTTGTGTAAGGTTTTTTTTTGTCCTCCAAACTTGCTCAGGTTTCTTAAAAACTTTCTTTTTCTTCTTAACTTGCTCAGATTTATCTTTTACAACTTTCTTATGGGAAACCTGTTTTTGAGCCATTTGAGAAATCTAGTCTGATTGAGTCGTTTGAGAATCTAGTTTGATTTAACAGACAAAGGTCCGACCTCAGAGTTAGTCGATGGTTTAGTAGCAAGTTTCGCCACATAAACCATTTGATTCCCATTAACTGGAGTTACCCTTAATAGCCTTCACTTGTTGTTTCATAGCGATCCGATTTCAGTTATCATAGACAACCTGTTGTTTTACCCTTTTGTACAACAATGTTACTTTGGATAAACAGCTTTTGGATTGCTAGATTTTCTGGCAGTTTCAACCTTGATCCTTTTCTGTCTCACATGTGGGCATTGTGCAAGTAAATGCCCTCTTTCACCACATTTAAACCAGGATCTATATTCCTCAAAATGTTGACCTTTGTCGTTAACAGTTGCAAAAGTATTTACCGGAACTGGTCTTTAAGAAAATTGTCTATGGTTACTTTCAGAATGGGATCCGAAGAGTAAGCAGATTAAATACTTTTGGTAGGTCTCACAAATTGTGTTGCATGAACTTTTGATTTTTTGGAAGTATTTGAGTTATAACGATACAACTTATTATCCAAATCTGAAGTTATTCATTTTCTTTATCAGTTAATAAAGTTCCTCATTCAGGATTTTGGAAACCAGATATTGCTTTATTGCCAGATTTTAGTTATCTTTGAATAATTGTCAAAATTGTATTTGGCCACTCTTCATAAGAAATATATTTATTCAGATCCATTCCATCTGATGAAACACTTTGACTCCTTTTTCACATTCTTTTGGTTCTGCCTTTAGAACCAGTGAGGTAGTTTTCTGAGTAACCTGAACCTTAGGAGTTGGATCACACTCAATGTTATATTCCAAAAGAATCTCAACTTCGGGTTCAAGTACTACTTCCTCTTCTGAGTCAGAATCAGTTTACTTCCACCACATGCTCATTGTTAATACCAAGTATCGATCTCACATCTGAATACGGATCATCCACACGTTGGATGTAGCCGATTTAGACTCAGAGGTGGAATCCACTTTATCCACTACATCAAAACTATAATTTTTCAAACAAAAATAGTGGAGGGAAAGATTTGTAACCGATACTTCTGGGTACACCCTCTTTGTTGGGTACCACCACCAACAATGTGATCTAGCATGTTGCTAACATTCAGATAACTTTCCGACTTCTTGTTTAATTTTCCTCATAATTGCATCTGACTATGTCCATTTCTTTCTTTGTGTCTTCAATTTCATTGATGTATGTTGATTGTCACTATCTTGTTAGCAAGGGTTTTGGAAAGCTCAGACACATCTCTTTTATATTTTTCAATAGTCTTGTTAAGAACTTTTTAACAAAGTAAACACACTAAGACATTTGGTAAAGAGTTAGAACTACTACTAGAGAGGAAGATTCTGTAATCACCACAAGAGCAAATGTGACTCTTTTCCAGAAAAATATTAGAACAACTTTGAACCACTTGTCGTCAACCATGAAAGACTTCTTGCTTAATAGAAAATCTGCTTCAGCAAGTAGTTGGTCAACATCATTATCGTCTCTTCACTTACTTTAGAATTCCACCTCACCTCCGAGTCAGAAACATCTAAATCTTGATATCAAGATTAGCTCAACATTCTTTTCATATACATTCCTTTTGATCAGAGTAAATAGACTCATCACAAACTTCAACATTCACTGTTTTAGAAACTTCTTCAACCACTTCCTCAGCAAAACACGCATCATTGTAACTAGTAATCTCTTCAACTCCAATATGGACATCATTCCAGTTGAAGCCATCATTAGCTTGCGTCACACCCTCACAAAAGGGCAGGGGCGTAACGATTGTCATCCATGCAGCGCAGGGAAAAGATAAAGCTAAGGCTTCTACGGAGTTGAACACCAATAAAACTAAGCATCCTTTAGGATTCCAAAACTCTATGTCCAGCCTATTTCAATCATGCCATAGTTAAAAGCTACCTGAAAAACATCCTTAAAAACGTCAACTATAAAGTTGGTGAGTTCGCAGGTTTGAGGCACGTGTAAACTATTTTCAAATCATTTACTAATTGTGAGTTTGTTTTGAAGCCAAGGGTATCTTACTTAAAAAAACAAACAAAAAAAATTATCTTGGGTTTGAACACCAATAAACAGTTTTTTTATCAATGAATGCAAGAAAACGGTTTTGTTGTCCATGAATGCAAGTAAACGTCTTATTATATATGAATGCAAGTAAAAATTATGTTGTCCAAGAATACTAGTAAACATCTTATTATCCATGAATGCAAGTAAAAATTATGTTTTCCATGAATGCAAGTAAACGTCTTATTATCTATGAATGCAAGCAAAAATTATGTTGTCAACACATGTTCAATAATATGTTGTCCAAGAATAAAAGTAAACATCTTATATGCCCCAACCAATGCCTTATCACAGAACATTGAAAAACATGGATAATATGCAATCATTTGACACGAAGGTCGCGAATAGCGCGACTAATCATGAAAGGGGGTGTCAACCCAAATAGTACTATTCATATGATCCACGACTTATTGCTAAGTTAATGGTTATGGTTGTCTGGGGACTTTGTTGTGATAATGTTTTCTACTCATGTAACACAAAATGTATGTCGCGAACATATGTATCAAACTATGTTGTCATGTTGTCAATGTGGATATAAAACAGTGCAATTAGTTTTCAAGTATTTTAAATAGATATGTAGTCAACTATGTAATCAAGTTTGCAGTCAAGTTTGTAAGCAAGTTCATAAAACATGTTTTTAAGCAAGTTCGTAATGAATTTTGTAAGCAAGCATGTTTCCCCCAAAATATCAAAATAGTAAAAAAGGGCCATGAAACTCACCTCAAGTCTGTGCAAAAGCTAGCAAATTAAACCCAAAACACTAGATCCAACCTACACGTGTCCTCCTAGCGCAAAGAAACAAAAAGAGAGGGAATAGCGGGAGTTCGGATGCTTTACTTCAAATGCTTGCCTTTGGATGCCTTTGGTCTACTTGGGGTCGAGTGGGATAGTGTTGGTTGAGTGAGTTTGGGTCGAAAGGGGTTGGTGGCGTGGGGCTTATGCCTGGCCGATTGCAAAGGAGAAGGGGGATTGGTTCCTAAGCAACTTTGAGGGATCAAGGAACTAATGGTTTGGTTAGTGAATGAAATCCAATGAGATTCGTTCTCCTTATATAGGCGACGAGAGGAAGAGGGAGAAGAGTGTGGGTTGTCTAAGTTTAGTAAGTCAACTCTTGTGGATCTTGGTGATTATGGAATCTTTCTAAATCTATGTTTAGTCTTGGATATTATGCCAAATCAATCCATGGTGCCCTCTCATTAGTTCATGTCAACATGAATAACCATCCATTAGATTTTGAGGTGACTTGGAAGTAAAATAAAAAGAAACACATGTGACGGCGGGGGGGTGGGGGGCACAGCTACAAGCAAGGAGACAAGATATATGTTACTTTAGGTAGGAAATCTTTTATGGATTAGTGGGATTAAATTAATCTTTCCATATTAGTCACTAATCACATCAAGGTTCAAAGATTCTTGATTTGTATATGACACAACATAAAACAAAAGATGATGGAGTCTTGTGGCCAAAGAAGGTAGGTCAACTCCCATGAATTTTGGTGTAAAAATAATATTTCCTTTTCCATGTTTAGTTTCTTTATCCTTAATTTATCCATAATGTGATTTAACTTTGTGATTTGATTAGGCATAAAATTTTAAAGTTTGATTTGTATGGGGATAGGGTATGGATTGGAGGTGGTGACGATTGTGCATGGGACAAGAGGAAGGAGAGTTTTGATTAGGGAATGTAATCTCTCATTAATTCAAATGACTAAGGAAATCTTACCATTTTTGTATACAATCACCTTTTTATTCTTTCCATGATGTCTTGATTAACCCTTTGATTAGATTTAACAACTTCTATTTTGAGTATGAAATCCTTTATTAAACTTGATGATTAAAGATTATTTTTATTCTAGTGTTTAATCATCTTTAAGTGATATAACCCTTTGACTAATCCATGGTGATTTGATGTCTGTCTAGGTGTCACCTAATGTTGTGTGTAGATGGGACAAGATATATTATTCCTTGGGATGTGTGGGTTTGATTAGATGTGACAAAGTGTAAAGCTTTGAGTTAATTATGTACACATGCAACATATATACATACATGTATATATATATATGTCGTGCTCATATATCTATGTACATGTACATATGCATGTTTTTGTACTAATTATATATACATACATGTGTATTTCATGACTTTCTAAGTTTATTGTTTTCCATGTATAAGCTAAACAAACATATATGCACGAATAAAATAGCACGTGTTTAAATATGTGTACGGTTTTGACTTTGAAAATTGGCGTGTGTCACAGCTTGTATTACCAAAGCTTGGTTTTTACTTTGGTTTTGTGGAGTTGGAGTGGTGTTGACTGGAACAAGATTCCTTTCATTGTTTTAGGTAGTTTGACCTTGTTGAGGAGTAGTTTGTCTTTGAGTGTTGTAATTGTTGAAAGTTTGTTGTCTTAGAGAATTCTTTTGGCGGTTCTGGTTCTAATTGTTGTTTTGGCGACTCTGGTTGTTGTTGAAGGGATATCGGTTACCTTGCTGTTTTGGATTGGTACATTTTCTAGCAAAGTGGCCTCTTGTACCACAACTGTAGCAAGTAACCTTAATCTTATTGACACCATATGTATTATTCGGTGTAGTGGCCAAATCCTTACGTCCGATTTATCTCTATAAAGTCTTGTGCCGTTCTCAACAACACTTGCAAACACCCATTGTATATCAATCAGTTCCATCTCATCTTTAGCGATTTGAGAATAAACTTCATTTGTGAGATGGTTATTTCAATTTTACTTGCAAAAAGTTCATTATAAGATGCAACAAATGCCGAAACAAGTGCTACATGTCTTTGAGAAACTTCAATAGTAACATTTTCCATATTTGAAGTGTTGAGAACAATTAGACTTGATCTTGAAGAGGCTTCACCATAGTTTGAAGATGCTTGTTGAGCATTGTTCGTCATCACTGGAGCTGCTAACCATGGTGCAGATTGTTGTTCCTACGAAGCTGGAGAGGTGCCACAAAAGATGAACATAATGGGATACCATAGTAGTTTAAATAATTATTTGGCTCAACACTTGATACAAAAGCAGTTTGTTGTTTAGAACTAACCACCACTTTTGGAATGGATGACGAAGATGAAGTAGCATGATAAAGTCCAGAATGTTGTGGAATTTTTGCTCTTTTTCCCTGCCTTCGTTCATCAGCATATTTGTTTTCTAGATATTGAGTCCAGTAACTCGGTGATACATCTACAAAGCGTTCTACACATTTAGACATTGGATAAGAAATATTATAAGCAGATAATTCAGATAACAAATGGAAAAATCGGGCCGTGAGCTCTTTAAGATTCTCGTTTCCTTTGCATGTAAAGTTCTCAAACTCTTTATTCAGTTTGTCTATCATTCTTCGTTTAGTTCTATCATTTCCATCATTTCGGCTTTGTAATGCTAGCCACAATTGCTTGGATGTTGCACAAGGTCCGAATTGATGTAGGATATCTTGTGGCAAAGCTTGTAAAAGCTGTAAGTAAGCCTTCTTCCCTATAGCATACTTCTTTTTCTACGCATCAGTCATATTGTCCAAAGAGACTGGTGTTGTGGAATTCTTCACCATAGGTCTATCATAACCTTGATCTAATGCTTGCCATGCTTCACCACCATCCAAGCCTTCCAAATGAATCTTGAATCTTCCTTTCCATGACGGATATTCAGATATGTCCATCATCTCTAGAGGTCAGTTACCATTTCCCTTCACAATATCATTCATGAGGAGATTAATCAATGAGGTAGTATGGTTCGCAGCAGCAGCAGCAACCCCCCAATAGTTAAATTCGGGTTGCGGTTGTACAATGGTTTGCATTACCAGAGCCGCAAAAGCCCAATAGTTCACTTGTGGTTGTTGTGGTTATTGAACGTCTTGTTGTTTACCTTTTTCCCTTGCATACGACCACGAACTGATAGGTGGTTGTTGCTGTTGTTGGTTGGTGTTCGGTTATCTGAATAGGAAATCCCCAAATGCTTTCCATTGAATAAAAAATTTAAAAAGTTCAACTCTTAGACAAACTTCTGAGAAATCTGATTGTTAATGTGAATGAAGAAACTTGTGTCTTATTCGCTGCAATGATTCACATAAATGAGATGATTTCTAGCGAATGAGAGTAGTAAGAGTTATTTGCTAGAACTGAACACGCGAGTGAGAGAATTTTTCACGAATGAGACCCGAATGAGTGTTATTCCCTAGAACTGTGACACGAATGACAAACCTAGACACTCATTTGCTACAACGAAGTAGCCATTCACCATGTTCAAACCTGTTAATCATCTTCAAGTTCAAAAACACATGGATTTGATCTGAATTTGAAAAAAAAAATTCATCAAATAGAATGAAATTGAATAGGTTTTGTTCGGAATTGAATTTATACACACTTATGTGAAGAAATTTTTGAAAAAACACGTCAAAATCCACACCAATTCAATCAAAAACCATGTTTTCTAAAAAACTTTCAAAACCCTAGATAATTGGATCTGATTTCACTGAAAATTATCAATTTATAATTGTGAAATTGAGTCTAATGCTTTGATACCTCTTTGTATGATCGAAATCTATCACAAACACATGATCTCAATGATTTGATAACCTTCGGGTGCATAATCCCCTCGGGTCTAGCAACATGATAACAAGATAAGATTGAAAACTCACACGGAATCCATAAACATTCAGTTCTCTTGTATTAGTTAACGTTTAGATCAACAATACAGACTCAATTAACCTTAAACAGAGAAATACATACAAATTAGGGATTGAACAGAGTTTGGGCGCCTAATAACTCAACTAACATAACTAACTCGCCCAAACACTAGCCCTTTATATATAAAGAAACCCATTCGTCCAAACATCCATGCAAATGAGCTCAATTGCATGAAGAACCTAGCGAATGACAACTAATAAACACTCATTTGCATGTTTGACATACAAAACATACAAAACTAATACAACCTTGATAAACTACGACAACGACTAATTCGGATGACCCAAAAGCTACAGACACATATGAAATGCATCGATAGTTAGCTTTGATGTATTGGTAGTAGTAGGTTCGTGTTCTTTTGTGTTTAATGCCTTTGAATAAATGGCTTTTATGTTTGAGAGGGAATATGAACGAAGAAAGGAATTGAATGTTTGGTTTTCCCTCTAATGTGCTCTTGAGATTCTCTCTATTTTCTTTGATCAATTGACGATTAAGTTCGTATCATATTTCTTTCTTACAAGGAAAATTAGAGTGGTGTACTGTCTAAACTTCGTCTTTTTATGTTCTAATACACCAATTTACCGTGTGTAACTTCGGACGTGTGGTCCTTTCTAACAGTACATATTGCTTCGGCTGTTGTACTGTGGAAACATACGCTTTGTCTAAGTAGAGGTGCGAAATTTATGTAAAAGACCTATGTTGAACATGAATCCTCAACTACAACCATCAACATTAGTTTGTTCATTTTTTGCAACAAAGAAGACTACAAGAATAACATGTTAAAGAACAAAGTTGAAAACTCCGTCTTTGAAGATATTGGTTTGAATCATTTCACATATATGTAACTTTAATTCATAGTTTCATATTTGTATTCATTATGTATTACGGTATTTGCTATTACTCATTTTCTCATGTTAAAACTAGAGTATCGTTATTGTTTTAGCATTATTTT
This sequence comes from Ambrosia x helenae, assembly GCA_030844895.1. Lineage (NCBI taxonomy): Eukaryota > Viridiplantae > Streptophyta > Magnoliopsida > Asterales > Asteraceae > Ambrosia > Ambrosia x helenae. The sequence goes on from JAUTDX010002941.1 coordinate 10,376, forward strand.
TTAATAAAAAATAGTCGTACACATGTAACTAAGATTAAAGCATGAAATGACTCACAATAACAAGTTCTTGGACCGAATGATATATTTTTAAGGGAATATAAATCTTAAAGAGGGAGTAAGTAGAGAGATATGTGTTGAGTAGGTGTATGTGTGTATGTGTGTAAATGTATATGCATATATTTTGTTTCTATTTTAAATGGCATGGTTGTTTTGGTAATTTACCAAAATCAATTAAGAAAATCTAACAAAGTCTGTCTTTTGGACATAAAAAGTTAAGATTATAAACCACTAGGACTCAGATCAAGAGAAGTTTGAGTTTTAGACTCAAGTAGTTAAAATAGTCAAACTATAGAGACCCAAAAAGGACGTTACTGTTTTCTTAACAAACAAACACAAACAAGGCCTTGTTCATTTACAGCCCTAGGTAGTGTGGAAAGGGGGGGGGGGGGAGGACCCCTCCACAGCACCCACACCATCCTAGGTCTAGCGTGGAGATCGGCGTGGGGCAACCCGAATGGTATTTTCCACCGGTAGGGGTGAGCATTTCATGGTTCGGATCCACAGGAACCTTGGATCCGACCCGCGAGAACCTTGGACCCGAACCTTTTTAAATATTTGGGTTGGTTTCCGGTTCTAGATTTATATGAATTATCGGTTCCGGGTCGGGTCGGTTCCAAACCCACGGTTCTAATATAAGAACCACAAGAACCATTTGTATTTAATTAAAAAATAAAAAATAATATTTTTTAGTACTTTCACTATTCGTTTTTTACGTGTTATTGTAATCGATTTCAAGCAATGTTAATATAATATTAAAAATATTATTTATAAGAATAACAATGTATTTTTTTGAAATATTTTTCGGCTTGATGTATATGCATAGATGTGATATATCATATAATATACATTTTATCCAAAATTGAAGTAAATAGTTATGTATGTCTCTCTGATGTGTGTGTGTGTATGTATGTGTGTATTTATGATGTATACATAACAAATTCACATAATGTTTCGAGTCATGAGGATGACAAAATTTTTACGAAAACATAAGTTGAGAAACGAAAAGTGACTTAAAAAAGAAACTCATGGGCTATTGTTAGAACCATATAGACGAATTCTTTTACGAGCATGGTAAAGAAAATAGGACTATGTGATCCTCTAAAAGTGGTTGTTACATTAAAAGGTTCTGGAGGGTCAGACCCTTTACCCGACCCATCAGAACCTTTAGGACCCGGAACCACATAGCCTTCTAAGGTTCGGTTCATGGTTCCTAATTTCAACAATAAAAGGGTATATGTTTCTGGTGGGTCCAGGTCCGGTCGGGTCGGTTCCGGACGCTTTGCACAGCCCTATCCACCGGTGTGGAGTAACTGAGCTCGGTGACATGGCGACTTCCGGTTGGATGATGAAAAAAGAACCATTGGACCCCAAAACAACTTCTTTAAAAAAAAAAAATATATATAATTTGCCATTATATATAAACTCATCCTATCATTTTTACCCCATCAAGGGCCCACCGTCCACGCCACCAAGAGTACCAGCTGATTTTGTCCCTTCTTATTCCATGCCCTTAACGCTGAGGTGGATATCACATGTTGTTCCATGTCCTCCTTAAGGCCATGACCAGCACATAGAATTCCTTCTAACACGCATACATTAATAATAATAATATTCCTCCCCCCTAGGGCTGTAAAAAAACCAAACGTTCGGCAAACAGTTTGTGAATTGTTTGGCGTGAAGTTCGTTTGTGTCCGTTCGTTTAATAAACGAACGAACACAAACAAAAAATTATGTTCGTTTAGTTAAACAAACAAACATGAACAGAGGTCATTTTCGTTCGTTTATGTTCGTGAATGTTTGGTAACGTGTTTGTTTATGTTTGTTTGTATTTGATAGTTCATTAGGGTTTCTAACTTTTTATTTTTAATTTAAGTACTCCAAATTTCTCATTATAGATTATTTAATGTATATTAGTGTATCACATATTAATATTAATTCACCTATTTTGATTAACTATTATTTTTGGTAGATTAAATAAAAATTTCAAGTTAAATATGATAATTTTATATTTTTATGAGACATTATGTTATGGTAATTATGTGATCAAGATTATATCAAGTATTTTTGGGTAATTGTGTTTCTATATTTTGGTAACGATGTATGTGATATAAATGATAATTTTACTCGAAATTTAATATGTGTTAGTTTGTCACCGGTTTTGTTCATGAATGCTTGTCTGTGTTGGTTTACATTCATTTGTGTTTGTTTGTTTTCGCTTTTTCCCGATGCCTAAACACAAAAGAAAACGAACACGTTCATCTCCTTAGAAAAATGAACACGAATAGGAAATCTCGTTCGATAAGTGTTCATGAACAGTTCATGAACACGTTATTTCCTTAACAAACAAACACAAACATGAAATCTCGTTTGGTAAGTGTTCATGAACAATTCGTGCACACATGATTTCCTTAACAAACAAACACGAACAAGGCCTTGTTCGTGTTTGTTTGGTTCATTTACAGCCCTACCCCCCCCCCAGCACATAGAATTCGATTGTGATTACAAAATGTAAGTATTATTTGACTGAATTCAAAATTTTGTTTTAGAATTGTTCACCACTTACTCGGCAAGTATTATTTATTGATGTCAGAATTTTGTCTCACTTGTGTTTGTAGACATTTTTTCGTGTAACATGTTGAATGAGAAGACACACATTGTAACATAATTCTCAACTTGTTTTTTAAATGAAAAACACAACAATATAGTTCATAACTCTGTGTTTTTTCGGATATATATTGAAGGGATATGGTACCAAAAACTAGTAAGTATCATGTACTAGTAATACCATATCACAAAATCAACTCATACAAAGTTACGTCTGTTCTCACACGACGTTGGTTGTGCACCCGTTTTACGTCCGCGGAGCACCACGCGTCCATAAATCAATGGACGCAAGCTCGGCCGCCCGTTCTATGTCAGCGGGTCACCACGCGTCCACAACTCAATGGACCCATGCTACCCTGCCCGTTTTACGTCGACGCAAAACGAAGCTCCCTCAGCAAGATAAGTAAACCTTCGTCGACACGACTGAAATATTCCTTTCAGGGCAGCATCGAGACACATACCCCAGGGCAGTGCTGCCCTGGGCAACTGTTCCTGACGCAGCAGGCTGCCCATCAGAGTTCTCAACCAATCAAAGACTGCGCTCAGCCTGACACCCAGAAAGGATGATGACGTAGCAGCTCCCCAGCCAAGATATCTCTCTGACAGAAGACTTTCGCAACCCCCACTTGCTTCAGGTTCTAGATAAAGGGATGATTACCCACCGCCCAAGAGTAGCCAGTAGGCAGACGCCACATGTCTGCCGACCATCAGCGTCCACTTAACGGATGTCACATGTATCTTCCTCAGGACGGTAACATCCCCCTTTTCTCTTTTTTTATCAAAGCCACTTGCACCAATTGGGCTTTAGGATTTGGGCCGAAAACCAAGAGACACCTCTACCTGGGTCGGGCCCCACCAAGGGTAGAGGATGGGTTAAGGAAGTCGAACGTCGAGGTAGTATAAAAGAAGGAGTCCCTTCTCCTTTTATTGGCATCCGATATGTACGAACACTTTCACTGAAAAGACTACGAGCACATCGTACTTTTCCAACCTTTCTTTATTTACTAACGTTTAGAGGCTGGCTCTTCTAATCTGTTGTCTCTTAACATCCTTGGTCTTATCCTTAGACCCACCACGTTTTATAAACACCCGTAGAATCACAACCAAGATCAGCGCCAACCCGGTGATCTAGGATTCGTTTTTCGTCATTGGCGCCATCCGTGCCCTTGCCACAATACTCTCTCATAAACAGCCCTGATTTGCCATTTTTTTCCTACAAAAAATGACAAACTCACCACCAAAGGTCTATACTCCCTCAGGGGTCGTCGAAGACGTCACCCCAGGGCCAAACACAACTGGGGGTCATGATGATGACGACCAATACAACGTCATCCACAGCCCTTGAGCCATAGACTTTGATACTACCAACGTACCACCCCCCACCCAGGAGGAAATCGACACGTTAAACAACGATTGGTATGAACGCTAAAAACAGTTGTTAGATGCTCAACTTGAGCGTCGACGAATAATAGGCAAAGCCATCATGGCTTCAACATCAAAAACCACAACCAGAACACTGATTGCTACCCGTCATGGGGGAGATCTAAGGAAACCCATCATAGGCCAGGCCCATGCAGAGCACAATCGAATGGACGACGACGATTACGACTAAAGTTCCTGGGAGGACGACGCATCAAGAGACTACCGCCATAGTCCATATTACCGCAGAGAGCGTCTCAATCGTTTCAACAACGACGCTGCAACCAACCTGTCACTTACATACAGGCCAACGGCATTCGCTGACAAGTCCAAATTTATAGACGCATCTCGCAGGCACCAATACCACACAGACAGCGCCTCCCAGCAAACGTCAAGTTATACGATGGCCTCACAGACCCAGATGACCACCTTTGCATATTCAATCATGCCGGAGCCGTCATCGGATGGACCCTACCCGACTGGTGCCACATGTTCGCTCAAACACTTACGAGCGCGGCACGGGTATGGTTCGACAATCTACCTATAGGAAGCATCGACAGCTATGAACAGTTGATCGAAAAAATTTCGCTGCACTTCAGCCAACAGCGCCGCCACAAGCGCGGCAAAAGCCAGATTCACCTCTGCAAGCGCAGAGACACCGAACCGTTGGAAGATTTCATCGTACGGTTCAACAAAGAAGCACTCCAACTGGGAACAGGAGACGAGGCAACTCGAACCTCCTTCCTAGCAAATGTCAACGATGAAAACTTACAGAACACCCTCCAGGGCAAAGATGGTATCCCAGATTCTTGGGAGGAGGTCATCAGAATCTCCAAATTATACATTGGAAACCAAAAAACAAACTGCCAGAATCAGCGCGGAAGTACCAGCAACAACCAAAACTGCAACAACAATCGTTCGTCCGTTTGGAGCCATATCTCAGGCTCCACCAATGAAGGCATATATTCCACTTCTGGCGATGCCAGAAACATAATCGGCAGCAAACAGACTCGCGGTCAACACAGTAACGGCCGACGAAACTAAGACTGGACTCCCTTTACTAAGATACCATTCCATGTAGTATCTCAAGTCCTTACAAACCGGAGAGGTAACATTTAAACTCCCAAAACCCATGGGAAATAAACGCAAAAATGTCGATACCACCAGATTTTGTGATTTTCACAAAGACGTGGGACACGATACCGACAACTGCTACAGCCTCAAAATGGAAATAGAGGTTGCCCTCCACTCAGGTAAGCTTACCAATCTCGTCAAGAACGTGCGCGCAGGCGCACGCAGAACTGACAAACCTCCTAAACCAATCAAGGACATCAAAACACATCGTGTCCGAGGCGCCTTCAACAGGCAGTGTCCTATGGCACGCAGCAACAAGCGCAGACTCAACCCAGACAGCGTCGCCACAACATCCCAGTTACGGACGCTGTAACTAGTGCATGCTGGAAAGAAGCCCAGGTCATCCTCCTGACAATACCAGGGGGAGCAAATTCAACAACCGCACTCATCATCACAGCTCTGTTCGGTCACTATCGCACATACAAAATGATGTGCAACAGCGGAAGCAATTTCGACATCATGTACCAACAATGCTTTGACCATCTCGCTGATGAAGACAAAGCACGTCTTCAACCAGACGCACCCATTACTGGCTTCTTCAACGAAGTTATTCATCCCCTCGGAAAGTTTGACTTTACCGTCTCACTTGACGACAGGACCTACACTCACTCAGAGACTTGCACATTCCATGTCATCCCAGCCAACTCCTCATATGACATCTTGCTCGGAAGGCAAGGGTTAGCGAACTTCAACAGCACAACATCAACCTCCGACCAGACTATGGGTTTTCCAACAACCACGGGGGTCGCATACATCAGAGGCAACCAAGAATGGCACATGACAACCGAACCGACGGCTGTCACTCCACCATACAAACCAGCCGCCCCAGAAAACGAAAAATGGGTACTCAATCCTGTCTTCCCAGAACAAACCATCACTCTGGGATCAACTCTGTCACACCACGTACGCGTCCACTTGAAACAATTACTAAAAAACAAGGAAATCTTTGCCTGGCAATCATCTGACATGTTCGGCGTCCCAAGGGATATAGCAGGACATCGCTTGAACACCTACAAGGACGCACGACCAGTCACCCAGAAAAAACGACCGCTAGGCCCCGACAGAGTTAAAGCCATGAACGAACAGGTCGATGACCTACTTGAAGCCGACATCATCAGAAGATGCAACCATCAAACATGGGTAGCAAACCCGGTAATGGTCCTCAAAAAGAACGGATCCTGGCGCATGTGCGTCGATTACAAGGATCTCAACAAAGCATGCCCAAAGGACCACTACCCACTACCAGAGATCGACCTAAAGGTAGACTCCTTAGCGCCATTTAAATTTAAATGTTTCCTCGACGCCTATAGAGGATATCATCAAATACAAATGGCCTATGAAGATGGTCTTCAGGACTGACAGAAGGGGTTTATTGCTATACCAAAATGCCCTTTGGTCTCAAAAATGCAGGCGCAACCTACCAACGCCTGATGGACCAGGATTTTATAAACTAGATCGGCATCAACTTAGAAGTTTACGTCGACGATCTCGTTATCAAAAGCCGCGAGGAGGACACTATGCTACTGGATATACAGCACACCTTTGATCAACTGCGCGACATCAAAATGAAACTTAATCCAGGCAAGTGTTCCTTCGGAACAGGAGAAGGGAAATTTCTGGCGTAATCGTCACCAACGGGGTGTTAAACCAAACCCAAAAAAAGTTCAATCCATCCAACGCATGCCTTCCCCCAACTCAATCAAAGACGTTAAGACACTCATGGGCCGCCTAGTAGCCCTCAACCGCTTCTAGTCCGATTATGCATCTAAGTCTTTTCCTTTCATTCATACACTTCGCAATGTACTTAAAAAGACACAACTCCGCTGGACTCCAGAGGCAGGAGTGGCTTTTCATGAAATGAAACAGTGTTTGACTTACTTACCGACTCTTACAGCGCCTCTACCAGAAGAACCTCTGACGCTATACCTATCCGTGTCTGACATCGCGGTAGGCGCAGTGCTTCTAGTTGAGCGCAACAAAGTCCAAACTCCAATCTATTATATTACTCGCAGACGCAGAAACAAGATACTCCACTATTGAAAAACTTGTTCTAACGCTTGTTCACGCGTCTAGGCGTCTAAGACGACACTTTTGGGGACATCCAATCCATGTCCTCACAGACTACAGAATCAACACTGTCCTATCCAAACCAGAATTATCTGGCCGCCTAGCCAAATGGGCAATCGAGCTAGGCGCCCATACCATCATTTACAAGCAAGACCAGCAATCAAAGGGCAGGTTCTCGCAGACATCGTAGCTGAAATTCTAGCAGAAAAAATAGAAGAATACCAAAACGAACAAGACCCAAAACCCATTCCAGACTCCCTTGTAACAAGGTCACTTTTCACCGACGAAGCATCCAAAGAACAAGGCACAGGCGCAAGACTACGCCTGGTCAGCCCGACAACACGGAATTCACATATGCCGTACGTCTCGAGTTTCCTGGTACCATCAACGAAGCCGAGTACGAAGCGTTCCTCGCAGGGTTATGTCTCGCGGACAAAATGGGCGCCAGACATCTCAATGCCCACATGGATTCAATGCTAATAGCAGGCCATATCAACGGTATCTATGATGCCAAAGATCCGGTCATGGCCCAATACGTCGAACAAGACAAGCTTCTTCTCAAAAAAATCACAACCTGCACGGTCGTCCACATCAACGAAGCGGAAACAAAGAAGCTGACGCTCTCAGCAAAATGTCTTCAACAGCCTGGCCACACATGGCCAAAGAAGTACGCATCGAAACTCTCGCCCAACCATCGGTCCCCATCAGACAAGTCAACGTAACACAAACAGGCGCAGGATCATGGATGACCCCTATCCTGTCATACCTAGCAACAGGCACCCTACCAACTCAAAAAGTGGAAGCCAGAAAAATAGAGTACAAGTCTGAACATTATCAAGTCATGAATGGAATTCAGTACCGACGCTCCTACTTAGGCCCTCTCTTAAGGTGTGTAGACTCCGCACATGCCTCTTTCCTTATTAAAGAAATCCACGAAGGAATATGCGGCATACACGCAGGCCCAAGAATGGTCATGGCAAAAATTATGAACACCAGGTATTACTGGCCAAGAATGCATCAGGACACCATCAAAATCCTGCGCACATGTTTCAACTGCCAAAAACACGTGCCCAATACTCTGCATCCAAAAAATGATCTTGTACCAGTCACAGTGGCTTGGCCATTCCTGAAATGGGCCATCGACCTCGTCGGCCCATTCCCAATCGCCCTAGGAAGAATACAATACCTAATAGTCGTTTTCGATTATTTCACAAAATGGGTTGAAGCCAAGCCATTAGCAACGATTAACGCAGAGCATGTCAAGAAGTTCATCTGGGAATTTATCATTTGCCGCTTCGGATTACCCATGGAAATCGTGATCGACAACGGAACTCAGTTTACCGACAACAAAATAAAAGCTTGGTTAACCCAAATGGGAGTCAATCAGATCTTCACCTCTGTCGCGCACCCCCAAGGGAATGGTCGGGTCGAGCGCATTAACAGCTCACTCGTCTAAGGAATTAAGGCCCGTCTCGGTTCAAACCGAACGGCCTGGATAGATAAACTCCCACACGCTTATAGGCGCATCGCACCCTAACAAAGATAAGCACCGGCGAGACGCCATTCAAACCTAACTTATGGCTCCGAAGCTATCATCCCCGCGGAGATCGGCTTTCCATCACCTAGAGTTCTCAACGTGACGCAAACTGATAATGACAAGGAACTACGCCTCAAATTAGATCTACTAGACAAAAGACTTGACGGGGTAGCGATACGAGAAGCCAGCTACAAAAAAATAAACTTGAACGCTACTACAATTCCAAAGTCAAAGCATGCGCATTTGACATCAGGGACTACGTCCTAAGAGATAACAATGCTTCACACTACGAGAGTCCTGGGAAGCTTGCGCCTAACTGGGAAAGTCCATACAAAATTCAACAAGTACTAGTAAAAGGCGCCTACGCACTAGAAAGACTCGACGGCACGCCTGTACCGAGATCATGGAATATAGCGCAATTGCGCCCCTGTTACTTGTAATCTAACATGTTTTCTATATCACTATACAGTTGTTCAGCAAACTATCCTCTAAAAACATGAAGTTAATTCACTCTTCATGTTAGACGCTCACAACTATGTTCTAAAAACATGAAGTTAATTCACTCTTCATGTCAGACGCTCTCCACACTCGCCAAAATATTATTGCAACAACATTCACAAAAGACATGTAGAGACATAGCAAAGAAAAGCTTCATTTCATAACAGTTGCAAATATTCATAGTGACAAAAAGATTACAAGGAGAGTGACCTACTGGGGAGGCTCATGCGTCGAACCTGAACTCCCCAACCCAGCCAGCTTATCCGCAGCTTCTTTCTTTGCACGCTCGCGCCCAAGCCGCTCAGATTCTGCCATCCAATGCTTAAACCGGCTGATCGGATCTGGGTCAGCAAGTCACTTCTAGACCGTCAGAAGCACTGGAAATTCCATCGTGTCCAGCTTCTCTAACTGGTCCAGAATCTCCGTCTCCGTGTCCACATCTTGGAACGACTCTTCTTCCACGGTGGCCCCATCTTTGGCCGCCAAAAACCCTTCCAGCCACCCAGTACGCAGACCAGCAACCCGCGCCGCCTCTACAATTGCCGTCACCTGGTCTCCCTTCTTCGGTTCGTTCCAATTACGGTCAAAGATCTACAAACACAAATACAAGGTTATAAGGCAAAATAATGTGGGAAACAAAGAAAATAACACCAAGTATACAACAAGACTTACTCCAGTGACGCCATTAGTCATCATCCAGACTGCCTTCTTCGTAGCCGCCTCCTGCGTAGACACAAGGGCGACCTTCTCCGCGGCCCAAGCCTCCATTTCCTTTATCAGGGTCCCCACCTGCGATTCCAGTTTAGAAACACGGGTGGTCGCCCGCACAACGTCTTCATCTTTGGCCTTCAGATCGGAAAGGGCTGTCAAATATCTGGAGGTTAGCTCCTCCAACTCCTTCACCTTGGCAGCCTCATTTTGCTTCGAAGTAGCAAGGTCAGATTCGGCTGTATGCATCGCCAAGCGACAACGCTCCAGCTCCTTATTAATCTTAGCAGAAGGCTCCACCCAAGATTTCTGCTTTTCAGCAGCATCAACATCCTTTTGGCGAACATCCGCCTCCAACTTCTTAATTTGTTCAACAAGACGACCCTTTGTCGTCTCAAACACCGCCTTCTCCCTGGCCAGGCGCTCCGACTCCTGAGCCAACACAGCCTGCTCATCAGCAAGGGCATCCTCAGAACGACGGATGCCATACATATTACCTAACGCAAGCGTCAGGTTTGAGCAGAGTTCCGAGATAAGAGTACCTCGGTTCTGGCTGCGCTGGTGGTGACGCTCGGTTCGAAAAATTCCTCCACCACAAAAGGGTTCACAAAACGACAACTCTAAGTAATACGCCATTTTGGGACGTACACTAGAGTGTCCAACCTAAAAGAAGGAGCACCTTGAGGAGCCCCCCCCCCCCCCCTTAAGCATTTTTAGACTGGGGCTCGCCAGTCTGTTCAATAGTAAGTGGAGCATGTACATTCTCCACATCAATAACTACAGCCTCCTTTTACGAAGCACCTTGGCTCTGGGAAGCCTTAGCTTGCTCATTTTTAACAGCAGCCATTTCGGCGTGCTTCTTCAACAACTCCTCATGCAGCCGGACATCCTTAGCCTCTTTCGCAGAAGCGGCCAACCACCGCTCCTCCTTCTCCTCAGCCTTCTTCTTTAGCTCGGCCTCAGCCCGAGCTGCCTCCTTCTCCTCAGCCTTTTTCTTCAACTCGACTTCAGCCCGAGCCTTCTCCTCTTCCTCCGCCTTCGTCTTCCTCTCCCTCTCCGCCTTATACAGCTAATTGCAGGCGGAGTGGAGCCTGGCAGAAATTGCAACAAGCATTATAAAAAGAAGAAGTAAGACAAAAGCAACAACTCAGAAAGCGAAAATAACTTACCAGATTAGTCTCTTCACAATTCTTCTTACTCAAAGGTTCACAACTGGGTGGCGGCTCAAACTCCAGCCCAATTTGGCCACCACCAGGATGAACCACATCATCGGACTTTTCGCCCTCAGATGGCGCAGGCTTCATCTGATCACCTTCAGACGACGCTGGTATCTTGAACGCAGGTTCATCCACCACGTCCTTAGACGTCAGCACCAGACGTCTGCGCTTATGGGCCGCAGCTACAAAGGGAACACTTACCTTTACCCTTGCCCTTCACGCCTTCAGCTGTCCCAGAACCACTGCTGCTGGCGCCCACACCCTGGGGCACAGAGACAGTTCCGCTGGAACCACCACCGACAGAGCGACAGGAACGATTGATTAAATTAGATAACGACCGCTAGACTCATCATCAGACAAAACAACCCAGTCAACCCCTGCCGTTGTACGCGCAGACAAAGGTTTGGGATTTATAAGAAAACCAACTGCTAGAGGGTTCTCAGGCGCACCTTTTATTCGTTGCAGGGAATATAAAATTCGCCCGCATCTTCTCAACCCCAGCAACTTCTCCAGTAGGCACAGGCTTGAACATAGTGAGCGAAACTCTCTGCGCCCAAAAATCAAACAAACACTCACCTGGAAAGGACATAAACATCCATCAGTTGATTACTCAAAAAGATAAACAAAGACAAGGAATAATAATAAAGGTAACATAAACATCCAGGTCCATACCTCCATCACCATAAGGAAGCACGTCAATACCCTCCCTCATGCCCAGGCGGCTAACACCTACTAGCCTCAGCATCCCCTCGTCACAATGATCAAGATTATCCAACCTAGTTGGATGAGACATCAGAATCTTGAACCAATCTTCATCTTGGAAATTATTAACAACCTCAAACGATGGTGGCTTCTGCCCAGCACGAAGTTTTAACCACCCCATCTTAACTAGGATCACCTCCTTCTTCACATAGAAGAAGCACCTCTTCCAGTCACGAAGGCTCTTGGGAGAACTCTTCGTCACAACAATAGTCACGCCTTGGACCTCTCAACAAACGACAATTAGCCGCTCTCCTTCACTTCCAGTTTATAAAATACATTAAATTGTTCAAAAACAGGCTCCATCCTCAACGCCTGCAAGTGCCTTCGAAGTCCATCACCCTCATCACTCCGAACGGGCTCATCTGAGAAATATGGACACCATACTTCTTCAGTACATCCATCAAGAACCGACTGGTAGGAATCCTAAACATAGCTTTCAGGAAAAAAAAAAGTTTCATATAAACATATCTTCCCCTCGAGAGCGTCCATTGGGCTCTTACCCTTCGCCGGGAACTTAGGTTCCCACTCCCGGAGAATCTCATACTTCTCCAACAACGATCTATATTTATCCTTCGACCAGGCCACCTGAGCTTCTACCATCGCCAACTCAGGCTTAGAACTTTTGTCCTCAGACATTTTAAAGAAGCAGAAGAAAAAACGAAGAAGAAAAGACTAGATTCTTGGAAATTCTTGCCGGAATTCGAGAGCAAATCACCAGAGAAAAGAAAAGAAACAAGAATTGTAACCAACTCTCAAAGGGAGGAGCCCTATTTATACCCATCGCATTAATTGCGATGGGCAGAAAAGTAATGATGAAAAAAGACTTTTCCGCCGGTGGTCCAATCAGCAACTGCCACGTCAGACGACCCACGTGACAAACGGCACACGCGCCGCGCATGGCCCACTCGCCTGACGGTTGGCAATACCCAACAGCTGTCACACAGTACCGATGACTGACACGTGTCCACCCACTAACAACCCTCCCAAACCAGCTGTTAGACACGTTTCCCGGTACAAGTGTACGAACCGTCAGACACGTCTCTTCAAATACAAACATCCCCGCCCTTCAATTTGCACAGAATTCAAAAAGACAACTTTAATGCGCAATAACTCCACCTCAGCATGCGCAAAGCACGACAAAAACCACCTGTTTGCTTCATCAATATTTACACCTACCACATGCGCTTCGCAGCCAGACGCAGTCTCAGGTACGATACATGCGCCCAAAGAGACAAATCCATTTATTTACATCTTGTTCACGTGCATCAACGCCCGAAGCCTACTAAAGCGTCAGCAAAGCGCCATAACACAAAAAAGGGTATTTTTCATTTATTTACATCTTCTTCAAGCGCATCAACGTCCGACGACTCCTCAAGCGTCAGCAAAGCGCCAGAATGCAAAAAATGGTATTTTCCATTTATTCACATCTTCTCCGTGCGCTCCATAGCAAAATGCTTTCTCAAGCGTCGAGCAGGCGCTACAAATCTGGCACATCATGCTTGAAGCTTTACATATGAAAGAAGCGGTTTTCTTCTTCATCATGCTTCAAGCTTTACACATGATCCTTCTTCATCATGCTTGAAGCTTTACACAGAAACGGTTTTCTTCTTCATCATGCTTCAAGCTTTACACATGATCCTTCTTCATCATGCTTGAAGCTTTACACATGAAAGAAGCGGTTTTCTTCTTCATCATGCTTCAAGATTTACACATGATTCTTCTTCCTCATGCTTCGAGCTTTACACATGAAAGAATCGGCTGACAACACATATTCCGTCATATGCCCACAGATTGATCACTGTGCGTGCACCAGTTGACGACGTCCTATAAATACATGTATACTTTGTTACATGAAAACTTAGTGACGACTGAATGTAACTCAAAGTACAAATGTAAACTTCACACCTCCCAGTCTAAAATATAGTCCAGCACTCCCACCTCACCTTTACAAGGCAACACGAAAGCACTGGACTGGGTGGACTTGAAGGGATATGGTACCAAAAGCTAGTAAGTATCATGCACTAGTAATACCATACCACAAAATCAAGTCATACAAAGCTACGTATGTTCTCACACGACGCTGGTTGTGCGCCCATTTTACGTCCGCGGAGCACCACGCGTCCATAAATCAATGGACGCAAGGTCGGCCGCCCGTTCTACGTCAACGAGTCACCATACGTCCACAACTCAGCGGCCGCATGCTCACCTCCCCCCCCCCCCCGAGTTCTCAACCAATTAAAGGCTGCGCTCAACCTGACACCCAAAAAGGACGATGACGTGGCAGCTTCCCAGCCAAGATATCCCTCTGACAGAAGACTTTCGCAACCCCCACTTGTTTCAGGTACTAGATGAAGGGATGATTACCACCGCCCAAGAGTAGCCAGTAGGCGGACGCCACGTGCCCACCGACCATCAGCGTCCACTTAACGGACCCCACGTGTATCTTCCTCAGGATGGTAACATCCCCCTTTTTCTCCTCTTTTTTATCAAAGCCACTTGCACCAATTGGGCTTTAGGATTTGGGCCGGAAACCAAGAGACACCTCTACCTGGGTCGGGCCCCACCAAGGGTAGAGGATGGGTTGAGGAAGTCGAACGTCGAGGTACTATAAAAGTAGGAGTCCCTTCTCCTTTTATTGGCATCCGATATGCACGAACACTTTCACTGAAAAAGACTACGAGCACATCGTACTTTTCCAACCGTTGTGTATTTACTAACGTTTAGAGGCTCGGCTCTTCTAATCTATTGTCTCTTAACAACCTTGGTCTTATCCTTAGACGCGCCACGTTTTATAAACATACCTTTTTATATACACCCCGTAGAATCACTACCAAGATCAGCGCCAACCCGGTGATCTAGGATTCGGTTTCTTCATATATATATATATATATATATATTATATATATATATACATATAATGTATGATGTAATAGTTAAAATCATTATCTATAATTGGATCAGTTAATTCGGTCATGCCCACCTATAGAACTTCTTTGGAGCTACGAGTGGCCTCGGCCCCCGTTTTTTCATAGTGTATTTTTTACCAAAAAGCTCAAATATTTTATATGCATTGAGTCTGCCCCTTGATTTATCAAAAATGAAGTTCAACCTCCGCTAATGATTATGCCACACACCAAGATAAATATTTTGGTTAACTGATTATGGTTTAACCAAACTAATCTAAATGTTGTTTCCTAAAGCAACGCGCGGGCACCCCACTAGTATTAGAGTGCAGGGAGTGTGGGGGGAGGGGGGAGCTTCTTCAAGACCACAACACCACCTCTAGTGGTGTGGAAGGTGGGGGCGGGGGGATTTTTCCATCGGCGTGGGGTGGGAGGTGGCGTGGAGGGTTTTGATTGGCTGTGTGTTTTTTATAAATCCAACACACACACATTAATAATAATAATAATAATAATAATAATAATAATAATAGTAATAATATCCCCCCCCCTCCACTACATGCAGTCTTAATATAAACTTATACTTGGTAACCTAAAATGTTTAATAATATTTAGTTTAATATTTTAGTTCAGTCTTGATTTTTTTTAACAACGAATTACTTGCTCCTTGTGAAACGTGAACCCGATACCTCATATTTAAGTGTATTAAAAAGCTTTGCATTGGTAGTGGGCCACCTAAGCAGTTAATGCGGTAAAATATCGGTTATCAGTCAAGCACCGATATTTAGGATATCGGTTATCACGGTGAGATATCGGTGGGATATCGGTAATTAAAGAATATATATATATACACACACATATATAATAATAATAATAATAATAATAATAATAATAATAATAATAATAATAATAAGATCAATATATAATAAAACACTTTGTAGCAAGTTAAAAAATCTTAGGGTTAAATCTGACCAAAACTTTAACATTAAGAGTTAAAATATTATTTAGTAAAAAGGAATTAAAGGAAATAACATGTTACATGTTGGTAAACCCTAAAAACAAAGCAGCCGTCACTTTGTTTTCTCTCCTTCTCCATTGCAGGTTCTTCCTCCCATCCCTAGCAAAGGTTTATCTCAATCTCTTTTTCTTTTTACTGACCTCCATGTTCATCTTCATCCCTATTACATCTCTATTCTACCTAATTTCTATCAAAATAGGCCAAAAAAAACACCAAACCGATATTCTCACCGATATAACCGATATTTTGGAAACCAATATCGGCCGATATATCACCGATATCGGCCGAGATTATCGGAACCGAGATAGGGACCGATATTTGTGACCGAGATAAGCCCCTATGACCGATAACCGAGATTGCACCGATATATCACCGAGATATCACCGATATTGACTGCTTAGTGGACCACCAACCCCAAAGTATCGAATGTTTTAGTTAGTGAAAAATAATTAAAGAGCTTTTAATAAATTTTACTATAGTGTTATACAAAGTCATTTTTTGAACAGCCATATTATATATATATATATATATATATATATATATATATGGGAAAGTTAATTTGAGAACACCTATATTTCGTGCGAACTGCGAGAACGCCATCTAAAACCATTCAAATCAAAATTTTCTTTTTACACTTATCTTTATTACTAAAATACAATCTCAAAAACACAATTTACGCGTAAAAAATTAAACTTATACGGAAATAAATTGTTTTTACACATGTCTAAATTTACTATTTGTACATATGTAAACTGTTTCATTTACACATGTGTAAAAAGTTAATTTGAAAGTGTTTTTGCAAGAAAAGATGAATTATTTGGAAAGAAAATTGATTTTTTTAATGTTTTATTTTGATTATAATTAGTTTTGTCTTGAAAAAAAATGATTTTGATTTGTTTTCTCATTTGTTCTCACGGTTCTCGCGATATTTAGCGTTCTCAAGATAACCCTCCCCTATATATGTAGCAATACTTTGCAATAGTAATTTTCGTTATATTTGACGGCACGTCAACGCAACGTGTCCTCATCTCCTGCGTTTGCCCTTTCCTGCTTCCTGCCAGAGTCCACTACAGACGTATCGTCGCTACTACCATAAGCTCTAACTAGGAATGTCGTTAAACGCCCCTCTACAGTGCCTTCTGTAGTGGGTCGTCGAAGACAACTGCGAACGGTGGTGGCGGCAACACCACCATCAGACATGAACAACACAAAAGGATATAATAGGTGCAGGTTGTGTAGAGGAGAGGATGAGGCGGTCGGCGGAATCTGGTCGGCCGACGGGAAACGCAGGCGGTGCGAACCGACAAAAAAAACGGAATTTACATTTCTGCCCCGTAAAATCGCTGAAATAACGTGGCCAACAACCGAAAACAGACATCTTTCTCTTCCATTTGTTTCCGAGACGCGACGGTTAAGGTCTACGGTTCCGATAACGAAGACGGTGGAGCTGTTCTGTCACGGAGACAAAAGGCGGTCGGCGTAGTGGTCGTGTGTTGTGGTGGTGTAACTCCGGCTGGTGTTGACAGGGAGTTTGAGTAGATGGTTGCTTGCTACGTCGGAGGTTACATCATTTGTAGTCGAATTACAGCTTTTAAAAGAACAAAACAAGTTTGTTTCTTTTCTCTCTCACTACGTCTTCAAATGTGAATTACAGCTTTTAAAAGAACAAAACAAGTGGTTTTAGAGAGCCAATGGTTTTTGACTTTATACAATATTATCTTTTTTTTTTTAAATGAATGCATAAACATTAAAATCATACAACTATCTTTTATCAAGGAAAAAACAAGTTTTGGACTTTAACTGAAAGCACAGAGTATTTACGGGGTTGTTTATATTTCAATGTAAATTTAGTGTACGTTTTTGTGCTTTATTTTGTACGTCTCCTACACATGAAATGGGTCACATGTAGTACGTTTTTATTTCACGGTATAAATTCGAATTCGCCAACATTTTGACCCCGCCGCTTGTTGCCGCAACGCGGTGGGTAAAAAACTAGTTTGTTATTAATATGTGTGATATGCAATATTTTTTATCTAGATCATATCTTTTCGAATGTTACACTTTTGGACCCCTAGACTTTTTATTTCAACATAAATCTGTTTAGGCTTCTGACTACACGATGTGGGAGTCTCCATTCTGTCACCTTAGCGCCACATCAAATGAGGGCTCCATAGCCTCATTCTAATAACACCCATTAAATAGAATAAAACCCCTCATCATTACCCAATCATTCATTTATTTATTTTGTTTTTTGTATTTAAATTTAAGGGCTCCATTGCCTCCTTTAAAAGGTTGATTAAACCACATTTTTAACATCAACACAAAGGATTCAACAAAAAAAATTAAATAAATAGCAAAAGCAAAATTAATTGATGCAATTCTTAGTTCTGTACTAGAGAAAATTATGACACATGGTGTTGTCTATGACTAGAGTAGCAAGACATCACTAGCCGAACAATACTATCCTTCGTTTTAGAAGCACAAGGCTTTCCGAGGCGTTTACGTACAGAAAAAGACCTAAGACAATAATGTGATCACGTTGCACCTCAGGTGCCCCCAAAGCATGCTTTTAAAAACCAAGATATCATGAAGGTACGACTAGATGTGACCAAATCACCCGTATGGCAACATTCATGGATGCATCATCAAATTTAGAGACTAGAAAATATGCAAGAAGTGACAGCCATAGGCTGAAAATACCCGATTTATTTATGTTGTTTGGAGACAGAATGCAGAAGCGACAGCCATAGGCAAAAATACCCGATTATTTATGTTATTTGGACACAAAGAATGCAGATGTTTCTCCAAAAACACGTGCTACCAACTAGTATCAAGTGTACAAATAAAATAACTAGAGAAGCTTAAATTCCATAAACAACATTAAATCCACATACCAAATTCATAGTGTGATCGATAAGCGATTTAACCATGGTCTCTGGATAGTGTGTTAAAACTGTATAGGGGTCATGTTTGATGGCCCAGAAACTATTTCACCATGAATGAACTTTTACAGCTACAACCTCCAACTGCACTTGGATTTTCTGCTACCTGAAAATGAAAAGCAAAAGGTTTTCTTAAATGATTTGATCACTGCATCATGCCCAGCAAGCATTATGCGTGCCCGATGCGCACATTTTAAACCAATCTTAAAACCTTATGTATTTTTGGTTATAGGATTATTTGAATCCTAATAGCATATTAAAAAAAACAGTGCTGAATCCACATATTTTCCTTGACAATTATTGCAATATAAACCGCATGTCTTACATTGATAACCTAAATAAAACTTTTATGTGACATACATAGAAAGCCGGTCACTACAAAAACCAATTTTAAGAATAGAATTGTGAGAATCGTATTAACAGTTAAACACATAATTACATATACATATTGCTTTAAATATGATATATAGGCGGTTAAGTAACCTCTCGACCCCTCTCCCACAATTTTTGTTTGGTCATCACTACGTAAAAATGATTTAAGCGTTTCCTATGGAATATTTTCTTTAACAACTATTGCAATAAACCCCATGTGTTACATGGGCAACCTAAATAAAACTTTTTATGACATATATAGGTAGTTCAATACGTATATAGATATCACTTTAAAAATGATACATATGTGGTTAAGTAATCACCTCTCAACCTCTCTCCCACTATGTTTGGTCATCAGTACATACAAATGATTTACATGTTTCCAATGGTTCTCTACTTAAAACCGGTTTTATACTGAATACGCCTCCATACATATAAATATACACACACAAACACACACTTGAATTACCTTAAAATGTAACTGAGAAGTATGCATTAGCTTGGGGACAAACATAATATTTTACGGTTTTTAATTTTTAATTACATATTGATGTCATCATAGTGTGTTTTAGACATGATATTATTTCAACATTTTTTTTTCCAAAAGAAAGGATGTAAATTCAGAGGGTGTTTGGGATTGAGTTTGGAAATGCAAAAGTGCTTTTGGTCAAAAGTGCTTATTGGCTTATGACTTTTTGAAAAGGAGTTTTAAAAAAGTGTTTGGATTAGCTTTTGGGATGAGAAACGTCAAAAAGTCAATAGATTGTTATTTTTTTTAAGTGTTTCGCTTAACTTATTGTGAATATTGGTTGTATGGTGGTAAATTTGTAATTTTTTCCCAAAAGTCAAAAGCCAGGATTTCTAACTTTTCAAAAACAGCTTTTCCACCCTTAAAAAGCTAAAAGCCAAAAGTCAAAACAGAAAGTGCTTTTGAGTTACACAAACAGCTTATTGACTTATTGGCTTTTCCAAAAAGCCAATAAGTCAATAAGTTGGTTTGAAACTCAATCCCAAACACCCTCTCAAACTACATTGTGAAATAGATGACCAACTATATTTTAGAATATGTTGCATTTAATTTTGTGAAGAATGTTTCTGAGAATATGCATCTGTCTAAAAAATATTGCATAGTTATGTGTTCTTTACTTGATAAATTAAGAACACGTATACAATATAATGAAGACTTAAAATAAAAAGTGAAGACGTGTTGAGTGTAAATGGTAAGTGTTTTTAATTACTACAAAACAGAAAGGTGCATATTAATTTTAATTCAATCTATTAGTTACAAATTAGGAAGATAGAATCATCAAATGCATATATTTGACTAAATGTTGACATCATCGTTATTCTGTTTGATTATATATAAAGATATGTGAGGTGTGATAATAAAATAATTCATATGCTAGTTTACCTGAAACCCAGAACGGATCAACTCTTCAACATAATCAACCGTTGCACCTTTTACAAAACCTAAAGATATTGTATCAACCACCAATTTAACACCATCTCTCTCAAAAATCCTATACAAAATTCCAACACATGCTTAGTATATAATATTGTAAGTCATCATATTCAACTATTTACATAAATCATTATTAGCAAACCTGTCATCATTGTTAGGTTTTTCTTCAAGTGCAAAGTTGTACTGGAAACCAGAGCAACCACCTGCCTCTATGCTTAGTCGAAGCAGTTTCTCTTTAGCTTCATCAGCTTGCAATTCTTTCATCCTCTGCATGATTTAAAAAAAAAAAATTGATACAGGAAACAATAGGTGTATAATTAAAAGGATATATTATTATTTGGCCAAACTATAGGAACAAAATTAATATCACACATAGACGATTCTAAGCATATACATAATAGACAATTCAAAACATGAAAAACAATGTGCGAAACCACCAAGAGACATAATTCTCGTTTTCTTCTACGACTGTTACATAGGATTTAGAAAAGTTTAATCCAAGTAATTTATAACTAAACACATATAAATATAAGGAGAGAGAGGAAGCTTCAAATGAGAAACATCGACACAATTAAGAACCACTACGTGAATTGCAACCATCCACTCCTCGTCCTCGTCCGCTTCATAGTCAAAGACCAAAAAGTGGTTCGTTTGGTTCCTAATTATCTAACGGTTATATGAACCCATCCTTTTATATATAATCACTACACATACGACATATATGTTGAAAGGTAGCAAATTTTGAACAATAACAATAAAAAAAACCTAAATGAAATACGACAGTAGCTTTCACGAGTCATAGATATCTAGTCAACTCGAACAGATAAGAGCTCATGGAGCACCAGTAGACTGAAGCAATTTCTCTTCCATAACTATTGGTATAGCTGGATGAATATGTGATCCATTATTTAAATTCATCCAGATGTGGCAAACGAAGTGGACTGGGTGTCCTGTCAAAACAACTATCCCCAACATTGTATGTGCTCTCGGATGACCTAAAACCCTTTTGTCCCTAATTTTTTCAACTTATATACATATATATAATAAGCGTGTCAAATATGATCAAAAAAGTATATTGTTCCATTAACAATCTAATACTTTTGTTATCTCAAATTGATAGGAAAATTTACGCATAAAAAAATACACATGGTGCGAATGTTAACATAATGAACAGAAAGCTGTTTGTAAACGGAAAATCAAGCGGAATGGACAAATATACAATTGCGCAATTGAAATAGCCACCAATACATACATACATACATACATCTAACTCAGGTGCTAATTTGGGCATAGCAAGAAACAATCATATTGTATATACCTACAACAACGTATTAGTTATTGAATTTATACCTGAATCACAAAAGGTTTACTTTTTATTGTAAAGAAAATATCGATTAATAATAAAAGGGCAAAGAAGCAAGCACTAGGGTTTAGAGTTAAAAGTGGGGACGATTTAGAATGTAAAATAAGATAGAGAAATGAAGGTACCCTAACGCAGTTATCAGACAAATGAACTTTGGATTCCTGAGCAGAAGAAGAAGAAGAAGAAGAAGAGGAGGAGGATTGGGGATCTTTAGCGACAAGAGATGATGAAGCGGAGCTAAGAAGCCTTGAATTCTGACGAATTCCACCACCGAAAACACGCTGAATCAACCATCTTGAAGACTGCATCATTCTTATTCTTATTAGATTAATAATAATAATCTTCAAATACTCATATCATCCAAATTGATGCTTGAATTTGATGGAAATGAAACCAAATTGCTTCTTCACAATATTCGGGATTTACCGGTTATAAACTAGTAAATCTATAAACCAAAGACAATTTTATCACGAATTGTCATCATAACTATAAATCAAATTATCTACAATCAGAACAAAGAAATAAAAACTATTTCGAGTGGTACCGTATCCCCTGTTAGAATACTTACAGTAAAATGGAGACCGAACAGATTCTGCAAAAGAAACAAACAGAAAGGAAAAAACGAATTAACAGAACCGAGCTTGTGTTTGACACAATTCCCTTAAACAGATTCGTCGTCTGTTCCCAGGGTACACCGGTTCAACAGTGGCGGTGCACTGCGGACTATCCCACTTGCCTGAAAAGAAACCGGAACTGGATTGAGTCTGAAAATTGACACTGCAGCGATCGAGTTGTGTGTGTGATTTTGATGTATGTTGCGAGTTCTGTTTCTGCACATTATAGTCTGTCTTTATAATTGAACAACCAAGACCGAAACTGACGAAGCATTAATCCTATGATTAATACGAATTAATCACGAGAATTAATCACCATCATTATGTTATTAACTGCTGTTAATAACTACTGGAAGCTGAAGGCTTAGTCAGTTACATTATGCAAAAATTAAAGCAGATATCAAAAACCAGTATCGCGCGGACCCGGGTTTTTCGAGCTGCATTCGTGTCCGCAGATGCGGGCGTCGCGTTGGTTCAAGAAATTTTTCAGCCCGAACCCATTTTTTGCACCCCCCCCCTGCGCGCGGGTAGGAGCTAGAGGATAATGTAACTTTAACAATTTAAATCTTCCTCTCAAGCTTCTCCTTATAAAGCCTTCCAATTTCCATCTCCCCACCAATGTGGGACACAACTAACTCACATTCACCACTTCTTATAAAATCCAACAATCCCCCACATGAATGGGAGTTATTCTCAGAAACAATCTCATTCCGATTAAATTTCAACAGTTGAGTTTTGCATACGATAGGTGGTCACAGGTGTGACCCTTTGAACCTTCGCTTATGAAACGCACTTAGCCCACTGGCTCTGAGTAGAACACGATGTCTTTGAACTCGTCTGCCGTTTGTGTGGACGACAATACGCTTCACACAAAACTCTCCCTAACAACGTCAAGTCCTCATAGTTGTGTCCGTTATGGTCATGGACACGTGCCTGGTTCTGCGAGAGCTCTTAAGTATTGTGCCCCAACAATACCCTTCGAAACGACCCCACTTCTCTCTTACATAGGTGATTTACTGGGACTGGTTACCTCAGTCAAATCATTAAAAGCCATAAGCTTAACCTCAACCTTGTCACTTTTAGGAATGGGCTAGGAAGCTTATTTTATTTATAGTAAGCTCCCTTTTTAAAACGTGGGTTTTTACCAACTCTCCCCCACAGTGACCTTCGCCAGTTCATACAATTAGGTTGTCCTATTGAACTCAGATCTTGGGATCTCCAGTCAGCTGAGTTAGGTTTCCTTCGCATAAACCTAGCCTTTCATGGGCTTTAGCCCCATTCCTATTGACGACTTCTGAACTAACTCTCTGCTTAAGCCTTTTGTTAGCGGATCCGCGATGTTATCCTTTGACTTCACGTAGTCAACAGTGATAACTCCTGTAGAGATTAGTTGTCGTACCGTATTATGTCTACGTCTTATATGCTTGTTTTTACCGTTATACATTGTGCTACGAGCTCTGCCAATTGCCGATTGGCTATCACAATGTATACATATGGCCGATGCCGGCTTCGGCCACCTTGGTATATCCTCAAAAAATTGACGTAGCCATTCTGCCTCTTCACTTGCTTTATCTAAAGCGATGAATTCTGATTCCATCGTGGATCTAGCAATTACAGTTTGTTTGCATGATTTCCACGATATCGCTGCACCACCAAGTGTGAATACATACCCACTTGTTGCTCTGGAATCATTCGTGTCAGATATCCAATTTGCATCGCAGTAACCTTCAATAACTGCTGGATATCTATTATAATGCAGCCCGTACTCTCGTGTGTATCTCAAGTACCGAAGCACCCGTGTCATGCAACCCCAATGAGTTAAACTTGGGTTGCTCGTGTATCTACTTAGCTTGCTTACAGCATATGCTAAATCTGGTCTGGTACAACTCATCAGATACATCAAGCTGCCAATAATTCTTGAGTACTCTAATTGATTAACAGGCTCACCTCGATTTTTAGCTAGATGTTGACTTGTGTCAATGGGAGTTCTAGCTACATTAGAGTCATTTGCATTGAACTTCTCAAGAATTTTGTCCACATAGTGAGACTGACTTATCACAAGTCCATTCTGGGTTCGTGTGATTTGTACTCCCAAAATCACATCCGCCAATCCCATATCTTTCATGTCAAACCTTGCTCTCAGGATGTCCTTCGTAGATTTTATCATTTTCTCATTACTACCAGCAATGAGCATGTCATCCACATACAAACACAAGATGACATATCCATCTGGTGTGTCTTTCACATACACACACTTATCACATTCATTGATCTTGAACCCAGAATCAAGCATCACATGATCAAACTTTTGATGCCATTGTTTTGGAGCTTGTTTCAAACCATACAAGGATTTTACAAGCTTGCATACTTTCTTTTCTTGTCCCTTGGCTATGAAGCCCTCGGGTTGTTCCATGTAAATCTCTTCCTCTAGATTTCCATTCAAGAAAGCCGTTTTCACATCCATTTGGTGAACTTCCAAATTTCTAATGGCTGCAATCGCAAGAACCATCCTGATGGATGTTATTCGCGTAACAGGCGAATATGTGTCAAAATAATCCAAGCCTTCTCGCTGTTTATATCCTTTGATCACCAATCTTGCCTTGTATTTATCAATGGTGCCATCTGGCTTCATCTTTTTCTTGAATATCCATCGATATCCTAGTGGTTTGCATCCCGCAGGAAGATCCACTAATTCCCAGGTGTGGTTTTGTAAAATAGAATCTATTTCACATTTTATGGCCTCCTTCCACTGAGGTCCATCTGAGGAATTTACCGCTTGTTGGTAAGTTTGCGGTTCCTCCTCGACCACATAGGTGAGGAAATCTGGACCAAAGGATTTTTCAGTCCTTTGTCTTTTACTCCTTCGGATTTCACCTTCATCAGTTTGAGGTTCATCATTTGCAACCTCTTCTCTTGAAGACCTTTCCCCAATTGGGTTTGATGGGCCTGGTTCATCATATAGAACATTCTCATCAAATGGGTTTGGTGAACCCAGTTTAGGCCTTTCCAAGCATGGAAATATGTGTTCGAACCAAGAAGCATCCTTAGACTCTAATATAGTGTCATTTGACACTCCAGGATTCTTCGAGTCATGCACTAGAAATCGAAGTGGACCACCCAGACGAGTGTATCCAATGAACACACAATCTACAGTTTTGGGTCCTATCACAAGACGCTTTGGTGGTGTCACTACCACCTTAGCTAGGCACCCCCACACTCGCAAGTGGTTATATGATGGTTTGACTCCTGTCCATGATTCATACGATGTTACGTCCTTCTTCTTACGGGGAACTAGATTTAGAATGAAGTTTGCTGATAACAGCGCTTCCCCCCACATGTCCTCGCTCATCCCAGAGCTTATCAACATGGCATTCATCATTTCTTTCAATGTTCGGTTTTTCCGTTCTGCCATGCCATTTGATTGTGGAGAATAAGGAGGTGTGAGTTCATGTATGATTCCACTTTTTGCACACACATCAGCAAAAGGTGAAACATACTCACCACCTCTATCACTTCTCACCTTTTTTATCTTTCGGTTAAGTTGATTTTCAACTTCGGCTTTGAACACAACAAATTTGTCAATAGCCTCATCCTTACTCTTAAGTAAGTACACATAGCAAAATCGTGTGGTATCATCAATAAATGTTATGAAATACTTGTTCCCACCTCTAGTAGGAATAGCTTTCAAATCACACAAATCTGTATGGATCAAATCAAGGGGACCCGTGATGCGTTCAATCTTTTTGAATGAAGTACGTGTTTGTTTTGCTTCAACACAAGTTTCACATTTATAGTTTGAGTCGATATCAATTTTTGGTATGCTATTTAATTTAATCAAGTGACGAATAGAATTAAAATTCACATGACCTAGTCTACCATGCCACACATTAGACGACTCAAGCAAGTAAGCAGAACTAGCGTTATTCATTTCATTCATCACGGTTACATTCAACTTGAACATACCATTAAGGGCATAGCCCTTACCAACATACATACCACCTTTGGTCAACACGACCTTATCAGACTCAAATACCATTTTAAAACCAAACTTGTTCAACTGCCAACCAGACACGAGATTCTTACGAATCTCAGGAACATACAACACGTTTGACAAAGTGAGTTCCTTTCCTGAAGTCATCTTCAAGATCACGTTTCCTTCCCCTTTGATTTCTGCAGTTGCAGAATTTCCCATGAAGAGCTTTTCACCAGTGACTTCCTTAAACGTGTTGAAAAAGCTCTTGTCAAAACACACATGCCGGGTTGCCCCAGTATCAACCCACCAATCCTTGGCATCATTACCAACCAGATTTGCTTCGGTCACCATCAATGACAAATCAGAAATCATAGCCACAAGCTTATCAACCATGTTAGCTTGTTGGGCATTTTCTTTCTTGGGAAGCTTGCATTCACTAGCTTTATGCCCCGGTTTGTCACAATTATAGCACATCCCATTGAACTTCTTCTTGCCAACCCCACCTTTAGGTCCAAGGTAGGAGCTCTTCCCGTTGGCTTTCTTAAACCCACCCCGTTTGTTGCCTTTGTTGCTTTTGTTACCCTTTGATGATTGACCATGTTCAACAACATTAGCTTTAGCGACTTCATGACCAACAGTTTTCTTTTGGGCGACTTTGTTGTTTTCTTCAATACGAAGACGCACAACCAAGTCTTCAATTGTCATTTCCTTTCGCTTATGCTTCAAATAATTCTTGAAATCAATCCAACTTGGTGGCAATTTTTCAATAATAGCCGCCACTTGGAATGTCTCGCTAAGCATCATTCCCTCGGCATGAATATCATGAAGAATCACCTGCAATTCTTGAACTTGACTCATAACAGTTTTTGAGTCAATCATAGCAAAATCCAAGAATTTAGCCACCACAAATTTCTTAGTGCCCGCATCTTCAGTTTTGTATTTGCGTTCCAAAGACTCCCATAAATCTTTGGCAGTAACCGCTTTGCAATACACATTGTAGAGCGAATCAACCATTCCATTCAGGATATAGTTTCTGCACAAGAAATCCGAATGATTCCAAGCCTGAACCGCGCTCACAGTTTGAGCATTCATATCCTCTTCAGCAACACGAGGAGCGGTTTCAGTCAAGAACCTTGCAAGGTTCAATGTTGTTAAATAAAACAACATCTTTTGCTGCCACCGTTTGAAGTTTACACCAGCAAACTTCTCAGGTTTTTCTGCGTGGCTTGCCATAGCAGCAGGCAAAGGCGCCACCAGGGCAGCGGTAACAGCAACTGCAGAGGTAAACACTGCAGAGAGTCCAACAGAACTGGCACTCGTGAGAGGAGCAGAAGAAAATAGGGGCTGGGACGTATTCTCCATTACTGAAAAGAAACCAGAAATATTTAGAACAACTAATCTGTTTAAGTTTGTTAGAATACTTACAGTAAAATGGAGACCGAACAGATTCTGCAAAAGAAACAAACAGAAAGGAAAAACGAATTAACAGAACCGGGCTTGTGTTTGACACAATTCCCTTAAACAGATTCGTCGTCTGTTCCCAGGGTACACCGGTTCAACAGTGGCGGTGCACTGCGGACTATCCCACTTGCCTGAAAAGAAACCGGAACTGGATTGAGTGTGAAAATTGACACTGCAGCGATCGAGTTGTGTGTGTGATTGTGATGTATGTTGCGAGTTCTGTTTCTGCACATTATAGTCTGTCTTTATAATTGAACAACCAAGACCGAAACTGACGAAGCATTAATCCTATGATTAAATACGAATTAATCACGAGAATTAATCACCATCATTATGTTATTAACTGCTGTTAATAACTACTGGAAGCTGAAGGCTTAGTCAGTTACATTATGCAAAAATTAAAGCAGATATCAAAAACCAGTATCGCGCGGACCCGGGTTTTTCGAGCTGCATTCGTGTCCGCAGATGCGGGCGTCGCGTTGGTTCAAGAAATTTTTCAGCCCGAACCCATTTTTTTGCACCCCCCCCTGCGCGCGGGTAGGAGCTAGAGGATAATGTAACTTTAACAATTTAAATCTTCCTCTCAAGCTTCTCCTTATAAAGCCTTCCAATTTCCATCTCCCCACCAATGTGGGACACAACTAACTCACATTCACCACTTCTTATAAAATCCAACATCCCCTACCTGCCTAATATGCTACCATCTCAATTATATTGGTCCCCTATCGATTTAATTCCGTACAACAATTTGCGGCATAATTTATAGTTTTGGTAAAGGGAAAGGATATGGTCATGATATTTAATAAGAAAGGACAACACTCAACATACTACAATAGATAGACTTTTGTACACTAAAACAAATTATATTCTAGTTTTACCAAACAAAAACTAAGTCAAATTTAATCACTTGAATAATCGGCTAATCGATGCCACCAACTTGAAATAAGAGGTCCCTTGCATTTGGTACATCCTATGATTTACCCAAACAAAAAGTCCCTGATGACACTTAACAGAGTTGTATAACATCAACTATCTTGAGGCTTCATTTAAATTTGTACTAGATTTTACCCCGCGCGCGTTGCGGCGCGGTAAGCAGCCTTTGCGGGTTTGAAACGTACATTACTCAAGCATTCTCATTTGCATTTACGTATCTAAGAGCTTTAATTTATGTTGTTAGTCAAAACATATTACAATCAACTGAAAGAAAGGTAGCTAAACAAATGACAATAACCAAATATTTAGAATCCTTCTTTGTTCATCTCTTCATTTGTTTCTTTTGCTGTGATTTCCTCGTATTTCCTGTTACCAACATCTTCATGTGTTGGTGTTACTGCAGAAGATACTACCAGATGGATTACTGAGATTTACTACAAGAATTCATCATCAATTCCAGGCTTGTTTCTAGTGTGGTGGAACTTGGTTTGGTGTTACTTCAAGGTTCCTCATTGTAACTGTATAAAACAGTCATATGACCATGAAATAAAGGAAGATAAATAGTTAAATGTACCTCATTAATTTCGCATTGCTTTTCAACTTCAAAGTAAATAAAAACTTTCGTCAGTCTTCTGCATATTTAACAAAATCAGCACCTGGTTTATGAAATTTTCCCATTAGTGTATCCGTTTTAAAACTAATGTAAGATAAGTACCATTTAAGAACAAAAAAAACTGAAGAAGATTATAAATAAAACTAACCTTTTATTCCTGAACTTTAAGCACTTGAGGCATGTCAAAAGATGCGTTTTGGCTCATTGATATGCGATGGCTGAAGTTGGAATTGGATCTGAATAGAAAGCAACAATCTTTAGGCTTTTTTTAGGCTTGAACAGAAAAACTGAAGAAGATTATAAATAAAACTAACCTTTTATTCTTGAACTTTAAGCACTTGAGGCATGTCAAAAGCTGCTCTTGGACCCATTGATATGCGATGGTTGAAGTTGGAATTGGATCTGAATAGAAAGCAACAATCTTTAGGCTTTTTTTTAGGTTTCTTCATGGTTGAGGCTGATATTAAATTTACGTACAAAGTTTTAAATTCCTTTGACTGTGTAGTTGATTATATATCTGTAGTAAGCTCAGCACACAATCTGAGAAAAATAAATACTTTACCTTTTTGAAGCAAGGGACGGTCCAAAATCTTACAGCAAACATTTCACGTGTCACATAAAGGTGTGCAACACCGGGTTTTGTTGAAAAGAACTTCAAGCATAAATCAGAAGCCAAATTACCTGAGATCATTTATGCTGATGATGATGATGATCAAGAGAGAACGTATTGCTGATGCTGATGGTCTATAGTTTATCTTTTCAAGTGAAAGAAGGCGGGTTCCAAAGAAAACCAAAAGAGAGCATGATGATGAATTAGTGAAAATGTCCCTGAATTTCAACAACTCATCATCATGCTCCCTTTTGGTTTTCTTTAGAGCACGCGTTCTTCCACTTGAATAGACAAACTGTAGACCATCAACAACAGTAATGCATTCTTTATTTATCATTATTATTAGCATCAATGAGGTAGGCACCCGACGAAAAAGAAAACAGTTGTACGTGATGAGAGGCTTCATTCTCTGTTTGGAAAGAAATCAATTCCTCGAATTAAAATTCAAGGCAATTTTTAGTCTTGAATTTTAATTCGATGAATTCAATTCTTTCCAAACAGAGAATGAAGACTCGGGTCACACACAATTCTTTTCTTTTTCGTAGGATGATTATGCTTGAACGCTTTCTTCTTAGCAAAACCTGTCAGTGTATTCCTTTTTGTGACACATGAAATGTCTACAATCAGATTTTGGACATTCCATTGTTTTTAAAAAGTAAAACATTTGTTTTTTTTAAAATTGTGAATTAAGCCTAATATAAATATATAATATATACAGTCTACATTTGATAAAGAATTTGAAGATTTTGTACGTAGATCTACTTCCAACTTCAACCACAAAGAAAATACATAAAAAAGCCTAAAGATTGGTGCTTTCAAATTGAATAACATACCTAAAGTTGCCGAAATGGATTTGATAGCTGGCTCGCGTGGCTGCTAGCCACATCTTTGAGGCTGCCTTTCTGCAAATGATTTTTAACCTTCGATGTTGCCTTATTCAGAAGACTGTTGAAGCGCCAAATCTTTAACGTGCTAGGAATTTCGTAGGTACATACTTTTTGTGGTTCTTCCATTGTAATATTAATGATCATAGCTTGATTCAGAGTTCTGACAACCATGGCTGCAAAACGGGTTGCATGCCATTGTAATCAGAAACCATGTGTTACTCATGATGACCAAGCGAACAACTGTTAAAAAAACTAAATTAAATCATGCTTTATATTATATAAGAATATGAAAAAGTCTAACAATGCAGAAATATCGTATAAGGAATGCATAGCAAGCATAGAGAACACAATAACATTTTATAATCTTTGGTTGTCTCAAAGGATTTGCATTTTCCCATCCCCGAGCCCAAGCGCCACATCCTTGAGACTGCCTTTATGCAAAGGATTTTTAATTACGTAAATATATCG
Source organism: Ambrosia x helenae (assembly GCA_030844895.1). Classification (NCBI taxonomy): domain Eukaryota; kingdom Viridiplantae; phylum Streptophyta; class Magnoliopsida; order Asterales; family Asteraceae; genus Ambrosia; species Ambrosia x helenae. The sequence goes on from JAUTDX010002941.1 coordinate 41,998, forward strand.
TGTGTCGTTTTGGTTCTCCCTTTTCCGTCTTACTTCTATCCTAAGATTAATGACTATAACTTAGTTCAGAGTTATGAAGGCATCATATGTTTCTCATCATCACCAAGCGAAACACTGCTAAAAAGCTACAATACATCATGCCTAGTATAGAAAAGTACGAAAAAGATAAACAATGTAGAAAAATTGTATAAGAAAAGCATAGTAAGCTTAAATAACACAATAACATTTTATGATCTTGGTTCAGAGTTTTCAGAACAATGGCTGCAAAACAGGTTGCAAGTTAGGATTTGCCATCTACCGTCCATGCCACGCAATTGTAATCAGAAATTATATGTTACTCATCATGACCAAGCAAAATACTGCTAAAAAGCCAGAAAACACCATGGTTACGGCTGGGTTCAAGTCTGTTTGGGCTGGGTTTTTTCCCCTTTTTTTATGGTACTATCGTAATTTATCAGGCTTTGTAGGGGTATACGTGTCGTTTTCGCCCAGATGTATAATAACATACATGAATTGGAGGTTTTTTACATTTAGCAGTGTACGTGTCTTCTTCTCGGTTCTTTATCGCATATCGCAGATTATAATAAAGCAAATGTCTTTTCGTTGGTGATCCAGATAGCCAGTTCCTCAAGGGAACTGACCCAGGTCCTCACGAAAGAGACATGAAAGATCCTAAAGTAAAACAGGAACTCAGTCTTGGTAATACACCACACAACAAACCATTACAACACCAGCGGGTATATATGTTCTTATTGCAGCTTACACTATTCATCTTCAAAACACTATTCACCTTCCATTTCCAATAATATATAGTTAATATGTATTTCAATATAGATCAATTTGAAAATCTATGAGCGGGCGAGAGTTTTTAAACCTGATAGCTGCAAGGAGGGTTGCAGGCGGAAGCCTACCATCCGCAATCCCTGCTACACCCATCCCCACCAATAAACGGCAGGCGGTACATGACAACAAAACCAAACATTTTGAGGCTCAAAGTTTTCAGAAAAGTTGGCTGCAAGGTGTGTTGCGGATCTAAACCCGTCATCCGCCATCCTTACCACGCCATCTTTTCCTATTTTCAATCTCCGACTTAGTAAAACAACATGTTTCTGGAATTGAAATGGTCATAAACACTTACAACCTACTCTTCACTAATCACAACTAATCCAGTTACAAACATCCTATATTATCACAATCACATATCACATATCACAGATTATAATAAAGCAAATGTCTCTTCGCCCATGATCCAGATAGCCAGTTCCTGAAGGGTACCGACCCAGGTCCTCACGAAAGAGCCTCCTAAACCATGACAGATCCTAAAGCTAAACAGGAACTCAGTCGTGACAATCGAATCCTTAAAGACAAACTCTAAAAAACCAGTAAAAAAGGGAAGATCTCACTGGGAAAGACCCAAGTTAGGGTTCTCCTACTCACACCTGTATAACCTTCACTTAGGGTTACACAAATGTGAGGCAATTGAAGCTAAAAATTATACTCCAATCCAAATAGCAAACAGCAACTTCACAGATCAATACAGACCTGTCCAGAAGAAAACCTTCAATCAATCAGTACAATCGTAACCCTAGAGCTCTAATACCATGTAAAAAATACATGATATGAAAACTTCTAAACTTATGAAAACCAACCTCGATCTTCAATCACCACAGTCAGCGGAAGTCTGTTTAAGAAGAAACCTCAAACCACATTACGTTGAAAGTCTTCATTTTTGGTTTTGAATGATACGTAGTATAATGTAAAAATCCAGCTTCATGAGGCTCAGAAGCTATAAAAGGATAAAACCAACTTGGCTGCAAAAGATGTTGCTGCTGAACAGCTGCCAACCTTTCAATTTGCCTCGCCAAGATGATATCATGACCCGATCATTAGATGAAGCTCAGATGAGTACAAACTCATCATCACTGTCAGACCAACCTGGCTGCAAAAGATGTTGCTGCTGAACAGCCGACAACATTTCAGTTTGCCTCGCCAAGATGATATGATGACCCGATATTTAAACCAAATCCATACACTCATCATAGCCTCATGTTATAGAACCAATTTAACTTTTTGACATCATGTTAACAATCAAGCGATCATTAGATGAATCTCAAATGAGTGCAAACTCATCATCACTGCCACAGACCTCTAGTTTTGAATGATACATAGTATAATGTAAAAATTCAGCTTCATGAGGCCCAGAAGTTATAAAAGGATCAGACCAAGTTGGCTGCAAAAGATGTTGCTGTTGAACAGCTGCTAATCTTTTAATTTGCCTCGCCAAGATGATATCATGACCCGATTTTTAAACCAAATTCATACACTCATCATAGCCTCATGTTATAGAACCAACTTTGCTTTTTGACATCATGTCAAGAACGAAACGATCATTTGATGAAGCTCAGATTGGTGCAAACTCATCATCACTGCCACAGACGTCCAAAGTTTTAGAGGTAACACATATTTATCACAACCTCAGAAGGATTTGTAAAGCAACAACAAACTTAAGATTTAGCCTCTGAAAGCGTTTCATTGAACACCTTACATGCACAGTTTAATAGCCCACGTCTAAACCATAGGCAACATAGACACAACAACCCAACACACAACAAAAGTCAATCAACAGATAATCCACACAATCAAATTTCCAAGAAATCAAGAGCAGAGAAAACAGTAACTACTAAACTAAAAACACCAACTACAGCGAAAGCAAAACACTCTGGCGAAGCCAAGCCAGGGACCAGATCAGTGGTTCGTCACTAAAGGGTGCCACCGCAGGCCTTAACTTAGGAGCCCCTTAACAGTTTATGTCGTACATTATCCCAAAAAAGAACAACAACAGACAAAATAAACAACTAAAAAGATGATGCAGCAACTGAGAAGATGATCGAGAATACCTGCAAACTGGTTGTAGATATGTGATAATGGCGCCAACGCTGGTAATCCGGGTGATTGTTTGACCGTGGCAACCGACAACTGTTGTCCAAAACCACAGATCTAAACACCACCGACATAAACCATACGGCACCACCACCATCACCACCACAATACACGACAACAATGAGCAGTGGACTACAGATATTACCCATGCATGCTGGCAAATGGAGATGGATGATGATGATGATGGATTGTGGAAACTGATAACTAAATCACAGATCCAAACACCACCGTACGCCGCCGGCACCACCACAACCACCAAACACACCACCGAAAACAAACAGCCAGACGAAACCTTATAACCACCACCACCCAAGTAGAAAGAATGGATACCGTTTCAATCGGAGACGGTATCTTAAACAGAAAACAATAATACATAGTTAATACTGGAATGCAAAACGCACCAGGCGAAACAACCGAGAAGACGACACGTACACTGCTAAGTGTCAAAAACCCCTATTCATGTATGTTATGTATACATATGTGCGAAAATGACACATATACCCCTACAAAAGCTGATAAATTACGACAATGCTATGAACCAAAAAGGAAAAAAAAAAACACCCAAATAGACTCGAACCCGGGTGACACAGGTAACAAACCACTGCACCACCAAGCAATTCGTGAATGAAAATGGAAGCAATAAGTATATATGCTATTATGCTGTTTTTACTATTCACCACCAAATCACTATTCACCTTCCGTTTCCAATAATACATAATTAATACTAAACAATTAAAGCACCAAAGTGAATCAAAATCTAATTCAAAATGATAATGGCCATCTCATAGACAAAATTTATCACAAATTTAGGTCCTCAAATCATATCAAAAAACATAATTCCATTAATTTCTTAAAATATTACAAAGCTTGGAAATAAGATGTCTAAATTAATGCATTTTTTCTACAATGGTCTTGTTCGAACACTCGTCCGTATCCCGTCCTGATTGGCTTGAGAACATGACGTAAGGAAGAAAAACCTTTTCATGAAAGTTTTGCTCAGTGAGCAGATAGAGGGTAGTAAAATGGCTTGTTTTGATTGAATAAAAGGCTAAGTTTTCAAAACCCTTTTCATGAAAAGTAGGCTTTGATTGAAATAGCAAAAATAAAACATATTTAACAGTATATATCCGAAGTCCATGTAGTTCAATTAATTAACATGAGTGACGTAGGGTAGCTAGCACATTACATAGGGTAGCTAGCCCATATATCCATTTCGAAAATCGCGTGCGGGCAAATCACACAACCTAGTTCCCTTGTAACTTGTTCATTTAACTGTTTCCTAGGATCGATCAATACGCTTCCTTGTTTATATGTAAAGTACCATGATTGCTCTATGAGCTTATATGTTTGAGACGCCGTGAAGTCAACTCACTATCACGGATGGTGCCACATCATTTTATGCCACAATGATGGGTTCGTGGTCATCCTCACAGAAAAGGTACTGACTTGGTATCATTTATATATATATATATATATATATATATATATCTATATAATAATTGAGGTCACTTGGGTTGAATGAAGCCATTCTAGAGTATCCACATAGGCTCCAACTTAAATATGGGGCTCCTAACTTGACCCGCTAACATCCTATACCTACCTTGTAATACCCCTTCGTTCTTTTTTCCCTAATGCGCCGCTATGATTCTTCTTCATCCTCTTCCATATGTTTCCTCATCTTCTATCTGGATCCGATACTGAAAGCTTGATCCGACTTATATAATTGAGGTTATGTTCTTTTCTTCTCTACAAATCATCTCATTCATCAATCCGTAGGATTCTTCAAACCATCACATTCAAACTTCAGTGTAATCCATTCTCGGTGCGTTTCTTCACACGATCGATAGATATGTTGTTTGTTCATTCTATTATTACGATTATGATTTCCTTAACAATATGCTGATGATTGTTTTCGTCAATTACGGTTTTTTTGTGGGGGGGGGGATTTTTATAATATCTTCTTCTCCGTTTTATGTTTCGGATCCAGAAAACATTAAGATGTGATATTGTGTCCCGTTGTATTAAATCCGATTCATACGTTTTTTTGGATTAAAAAAATTAGGGTTTTTTTTATAAGGTTTCATAACATTCAGAATTAAGGGTTTTCCTCCAATCCGTAAGAAAAACATTTTCAGATCTGTTGTTAAAGACAATTATTGAAGGATTCATAATATTCAGATCTTGGTGTTTTTATTTAAACATATGTTTTCCCTATGAATGTTTTTTGGATCTGCAAAGTAGGTACAGGTGGTGTGGCACCTCTTATGCCTTTTTGATATATGCCCTTGATTGTTAGCTTGCTGTAATATTTAACTTTTATAGGTCAGAGTTGTAAATGGAACTCCTCCAACTGGAAATTATAAACTTCTAAGGTAGAGGCCTTTTTTCTCTTCATAACACCTATATTTGCAAAAAAATCATATGACTTGAGTTCAGTTACTTTGCATTGTACGTAGTAACTTATTTCTCTGTATTCATACGAGTCTTTCTTCTTCTTATCCTCCTTACTTTCAGCTACATTTGCAATAAAAGCTCCGGGAAGTGGGCAAAATCTATGGATGTTTTAAGGGAGTTTGAGGGTAAGTGTGGAACTACTATTGCTAAACTCCGACAGGTTGCTGATGCTATGACGGAGGAGATGCATGTTGGACTCGCATCAGATGGCGGTGGTAAACTCAAGATGTTAATCAACTATGTTGATAATCTCCCCACTGGGTATTGATATATGTTTATTATTATTTACACATAATTTTATAGATTTATAGAACTATTGATTTGGGAACATGGTTTAAAAAAACGCTTGAGGCGTGCGCCTCGAGGCGCGCCTCAAGGCGATTCGGTCTGAAAATGCTTCTGAGGCGGCGCCTCAGGTGTTTGAACAGTGGTATGCGCCTCACAGGACTGAGGCGTTATGAAAAGTTGCGCCTCAGTGCGCCTCAGGGGGTTTTCAGGTATATTTTTGATGTTTTCGACTTTTTGTGACATTTTATGCTTTTTTATGTGTGTTTTTGATGTTTTTGATGTTTTTGATGAATTTGATGATGAAATTAGTTAGCATTTTATTTTTTTGAAAGATATATAATTATTTATTTAATTTTTTTAATTCCGCCTCGGGCTTACGCCTCGGTTCGCCTCGAGGCTTACGCCTCGTGAGGCGAAGGGAAAACGCCTTGAGGCTTGTTTCCGTTCTTTTAAACTTTGTTTGGGAATATTCATAGCCTTATGAATTTTTCAAGATTTGATTTGGAATAGTTGGCTGACTTTTTTATATGAATTAGATGCAAAGTTTTCTTAATAATTGTTTTAAAAAACTGGGTTGTGTCAACAACTATGAAGCTAAAACGTTGTGTTAACAACTAAGTTTGTTTGACCTTGATATTTTTTGTGTAGGGTTTGTATATATATATATATATATATATTTTTTTTATGTTTAAATAGATAAGGGAAATTGTTTTTGTAATTGACTTTTATCTGATTTGAACTTGTACAAAGTTTGGCTATTTCTTGACAGTTTAACAGTAAGATTGGATATGCATTATCTTCAAATGATATAAATTTGTTAAACAAAAAGTTTGTATTTTTAAGCTATATGTGGTGTGTAGAATTTTGGGCTAAGTTTGTTTGACCTTGACATTTTGTGTAGGGTTTGTAAGTTTATTTTGTATATGTATTAATATATGTTCGGAATTTTTTCTAATTGTTTCAAGTGTACAATCAATTACTTATCCTGCTTTTTTGATTTGGGTATTTAAGCGAAGGGGTCCACCGATTGTGACAATTTGAAGTCGCAATTATTAGTTAACCCACTTTGTGGGGTTCCTGCCCTGGGAGGTCACAGGTTCGAATCCCACTCAGAGTAGGGTTATTCTGAAATGAGGGGCTGGACCTTAGGGGGGCCGGGGACCGGACCTGAAGGGTGCGGGTCTTCGTTATGGTGGTGTACCGTTGGCCGTTCAAAAAAAAAAAAAATTAGTTAACTTTAAAAAACAAAGAGTTTAAAGTTGGAATTTTCAAGTAGACTTTCTTTCAAATTACTAAAATTCTCTCTTTTTTATTGTGTTTGATGTTAAGTAAGAACACGTAGGATATGAGGTTAGTAATATAAAGTAATTGCTAATATGAACATTAAAACTACAATCAAAATTCAGAAATGGATACATAGGAAATGGACTTTCGGATAAAATCAAAGCTAGGCAGGTTATTTAATGTAAACAATAGTAGTTGCTAATATTACAATTACCTTTTGTAGGATGTTATGCCCACAAACAGGCCATACCATTTACCTGTTGTTGTGGGGGGTGTTGGACGTACTGGCTCAAGCGAAAAATAGGCACTCTAATGGTTAAGGTTGGTGGCCTGCCAAGTCAGCCAAATTTATTTGGATCTACTCGAAACTGCTAAAAGCGATGCTAAGGTATGCAAATTGTTAAACCCTTTTGTTTTTTAAAATAAATTTATGCATTTTAATGTGATGGCCTATGGGCCTATGTTGGGTGTTTTATTTTTTTTTTTGAAAATTGACCTTCATTAAAAACGGCTAAAAACTCGTCTCCAAGGAAGAGAACGAGCCGCCGAACACAACCTGCCTATGGTTGGGTGTAATTGGCCAAATTTTGTGATACTCTTAGTGGCTCGGTAATTTGTATCAGGTTTGCCTGATATCCTAAACTTTTTATATTTTAAGTATGATTGCGAAAGATATATTCATACGATAATAGCCTGCTCATTCTGATGGTATATCCTGATACTATTATCCACTTTTTTAGTTTGACTAATTTTGGTTCATTGTGTGTTACCATTGCTAAGCTAATTTATCGTGTCAACGTTGGGGATATCAGCTGAGTTGGGTTAGGTCCTGATCTGGTTGGCCAGAGACATTTGTTTTTTACATTTATAGGTGCATTTTGCTGGATCACAGAAGCTATATAGTTACATAAGTTATTTATTTTCAATTTTAAATCAATAGAATTCACATGCTATAGGCATAAAAATACCTTTTTTCACTACTTTCAACCTATTTGATGCAGTTCTCATATAGCTAAAAAAGTTTACTGACCCATATGACCCAGTTTTCTATAGCTAAAAATATTCCCTGACCCATTTGACCCTTGAGGATAAACCATAACCCAAAACCGACACAATCGTAGGTGGATGGTTGAACTCAAATTTTTGACAGTTTTTCATTACATATTATTTGTCAATGAAAAGAAATAGGTAAATATTAATTACATTGTTATTGATCATCCCATAATTAAAGTTCCGTTAAATACATGTTAAATTTGATCACTGCAAAGACTTTTAAAAGTTTAATCCTTTTGCATACTAATAGTAATGTTTTAAACCGTGCAGTAAAACCACGAACTTTTATCGGAGCAACCTTCCTCAAATTTCTTTCAGGTTTATATAGTCACTCACTATAGATGTATTGCTTTATTTATGTATTTTTACACAAAAAAAAAATAATAATTTTATTTCCCTACAGAAAAATGAATCAACATTTGACAGTATTGCATCACATTCAAGCTAATGGGATCATAATTGCTTGCCATGCACGCTTCTTACATGGATTTCAATGTATGTGCTAAACTGAAATCTTTCAAATGGTTGAATTCATCTAAAATTTACTTTTAAATCATATACTCTCCTAAATTAATTTTATAAAAAAATAATTAATTGTTATTGTAATTGTATTGCTCTGTGATTATAACTATCACACCATGACACAGGCTGTAATGAAAATCAAAAGGTCGCCAGCCAGAAAAGAGAGCTTCTACAAGATGATGTGACTCGGCTCGAGGACTTACCTTCCTACCATCTTCTTACTCAATAGAGTTTACTTTTACTTCATCCGATTTGATTCGAAGAACGAGCTTACGGTTTTTTTTAGTAATTAGTTCATTGTTTCTTGTGAAGATGATAATGAGATGAGTAATGAGTTGCCTGCTTTTATTGATCATCGGTTCAACTTTTTCTACAGTTGTTGTCAATGGGTTGTT